>JAHWFP010211840.1:1158-14674 GCA_023313725.1 Lithobius niger | reverse complement strand
ACAATTGAATTGATGTGATGTTTGTTGTGATGTTTGTTGCCTAACTTAGCGCCGTAAGGCCCTATGTCTGCAACAGCTAGATTCCCAGGTGGTCACCCACTTATGCAACCACTTATGCTCCGTTAATACAACAATATTGTCGTTGACATTGTTTTAAGTGGAGAATAGGTGCGCGAGGGTCTCAGGGCTTCGTCAGGCAGATGACCAGGAGTGGTTGACGATCGCTAAAACCCTTTGACCCATTGTTGAAGTGCGCGAGGATGCTTTTACTTATTCACACACGAACTCACTCCGAGCGCAGCAACAATCAAGTAAAAGTACAAGAAACTTATTCAAAAAGAAGCCCTTTGAAGAAACGTATGAGCACGACCGGACTTATTGGAGTCCGTTTGCGCACAAGAATTTTCAAAAACTGGACAGGAGGAGAGACAGTGAATTTATTTAAAGGGGCCCAGGCCCGAAGCCATACACCCCAACTAAAAAATACAACACAACAGAATACAGCAAAACAAAAAGAAGCCAACAACAGCAACAATGCCATATTTAATCCAAAGTGGCTGAATTAATTTTATTGAATGCGGGCTTCGGGGGGGGGGGGTGGGCAGTTGAATTGCTTCCGTGATTGTTTGCCACGATAATGCATCTGCCTGCAACAATGCAGAATCAACTACTCATCGAGATGACGCATGCTAAATCTAGACGTACCCCAGTGTGTTGCCACAAAATAATAGGCATATAGGACAAAGCTTGGGCGGAACATGAACATAAATATGCTTTTCTAATGTTCCGTTTTTTCGCAAGCAAAAGTAGACGGACAATGGACACATGATAGACAGACCGTAGCAATTACAATAAAAAGGAAGCGAAGAAGCCAACTAATTAACTGAACAAAAAACGGCTTCGACGTTTAGAAAAAAAGCATTAGAGCTCGTATCCCCATACTCACAGCTGTCAAAGTACATACATAAAAACGGATTATATTTCACTCGAACGCAACGAACTATAATTCGAACCCCAATTCAAGGGAACAAAGATTGTGACGTGCCAGCCTCAATGCACATGCGTACATGTACATCAATAATCGAACAAACAAAACAATTGGCTATTTCACACAAACAAATATACACACAAAATACAACATATACTGTATACGCATATGAAACAGAAGAAAAAACCACACCCATAACACATACAAAACAGTCGCCATACACAGCAAAATGCCTTCAAAATTGAAAGGTAAAAATACGTACACAAAATGAACACGTTATTACTCACACGAACGATTACTAAAACAGAATCCTTCAAACATAAACACAGGAAAAAAACTGCCTTAACTAGGAGTCTGCTTGTTTCACAAATTATAAATGCACTCAAAATGCACATATAGCCACTCACACGGAAAAGACCAACAACACACAAACAACTATAAAAAAATAAGCCTATATAATTTACAAATTATGCGCGCACGCACAAACACACAAACATTAAACTTTCAAACATAAACTACGTTCACTTTACGACATAATCAGTGAGCAAAAACCGTCCTTGTTCTCTGGAATTGGAGTTCATGTTACAGTTCATTGTGTTCATTAGAGTTCATTAGAGCATCAGAGTTCGTTGCGTTCGAGTGAACTCTAATCCGTTTTTATTTGTGTACTTTGACAGCTGTGAGTATGGGTATACAAGCTCTAATGTTTTTTTTCTAAACGGCGAAGCAGTTTTTTGTTCAGTTAATTATCACTGTTTGCAACAATGAATCCGAGGATACGGCTGGTACCCCCTCAGATGCAACTACAACACACCTCGACCTTTTCTGCGAGGTTATAGTTGCGTACCTCGGAGATAGCCTACAGATTCCGTATCCTTATCATTGTTGCAAAAAGAAGTAATGCCTCAAATAAATTAATGAAAGGAAAGGAATAACCTATATTACCACGTCACTGAATGAGCCGAAGTGAGCTACGTCCTAGACTATTTATCGGAAGTGACATGTATATTCACTTCCAGTATGTTCTACTTTCTCATAGAATGTTATTTATCATAGATGTAAGAAAGTTATGTGCAAAATTTGGAACCTGCCGATTAACCCGTTTAGAATTTATGATTAAGTGATGAAATCGTACTAGAACTGACATTTACCATCACTTCCGGCAGAGCTACAACAAAATGTCATTAAATGTAATTGACGGAAATGGTCTCTAGAATATGCCTGCAATATTTAAGACCTGCCGGTTAAACGGTTTAGGAGTTATGTGGTAAAGATTATTTCCCGGATATAAGCTGTATTCACTTCCGATTGAATCTAGCCCATTTTCTCATAGAACGTTATTTGTCATAAATGATGGAATGAACTAATGTGGTTAGTTTCAGCACGTTATACTGATCGGTTTAATAATGGTCGTGAAAAGTGCTTCACGGCTTTGTTACAATTTCCGTATTTGGTATGTAAGGCCTGCTCCAGACCAATATCCGTTCAGATTACGTGGAGCAGCCCATTTTCTTGTTGCCCTTACACTAGCTAAGCCACACAGAAAAAAAAAATCATGCGTTTGTCCACCAAATCCTAATTCTTTCAAATTTTCTCGCTCAGCTACCTTACTATTAAATGCTGTAACCCCCGTACCAGTACCCAAGTCCCAAATACTAGAGTCCCGACTCGGTGACGTTCCGACTTGCTTACGAATGGACCACGTGATCGTGGTTCCTTGCGTCTACGACCATGGTTTTGCGCGTTCAGACATGCGTGTCCACACGGTGTTATCCTGACTCTACGAACTTGGACGAAGGTTGTGCTAAATGGTGGCGGAACGATATTCACGTTTCGTTATAACTATTTCTTTTGTGCTTTGATGTGAAACACTTCATTTGTGTGAATCTCTTCACGAATTGTGCCCCATTAAACATTTATTTTATTAGTGGTCAATGTACGTTTGGATAAATAAATATTTCGTTCTCTTCTTAGTACTTCGTCTATTAGTGTCAGCAGCTGCTGTCCCAATGCTTATAGGTGTGCACCGGTAGCACTGGCCAAAAATTAAACCGCACATGCTTCGTCGCTGGTTAGCCTAGTTTGCTTTTCCGCCGTTTGTTTTTAATTCTGCCATTGTTTTTAATAACCATGTTGATTAATTACCATTGTTTTATTACCATTTAATTCTTTCATTGTTTTTTAAGTTACCCTTCCTCCCGAAACACAAAAAACCGTACAACCTTTACTTTTGGGGGGGAAGGGGGTAGGGGGTTCCCCACCAAGACTGCAGGCCATTGCACATACCATACACCACATGCCATGACACATACCATACAAAACCAAGCTTCACAGAATGCAGTTGTGCTCCTGTTTTTACCTCTATCGCATCAATGCACTCCGACAAACTGCACGCACCCCCCCCCCCCATCCTCCCAGACAAACAAACAAACAAAAAACAACGACTATATCTCAAGGAGGTTTGTGATTGGTCCTAAGGGTACCCGAGCAAGGTGAGAAAACCCAGCCGAGTGGCCAGAGTAGTCTGCTCAAGCCAAAGTGGACACGAGATCAAATTCTGTGATATATACCGACAAAAAAATTGGCTAGTAGTCGTACGGTGTGGAGAACAGGATACGTGGCTTTGGCTTTGCAGTCTAATAAAAGCAATGTGGTCCAGCGGCTGACATGGCTCTTAATTCAGGGTGTTTCAAGAGAGAATGTTTCCTAATATGGACAATTCGCTGTTCTAATTTAAATAAATATGTTGTGGATTGCTCGCTTCTTTTCGATCCATAGTACGTTACAAAGTGAATCATCCTTAACTTGTAACGAACGATGGATCGTACAGACGCAAGCATTATCAACCAATAATACGTTTATATCTATTAGAACATTGAGATGCCCATATAAGGAAAACATTCTTTCTTGAATCAGAGCATAGTTACGATGAAGGAATGGTTAGCGAAATGACACAGTCATTTTCCAAGGCGTACATCTTTTTTTGAAACTTGGTGGTTTTTACTACATTATGGGATTTTGGGTGGGTTATATTAGCATTTATATCTCCAGATTACAGTGCATTATAGTGACGTCACATTAACCATACATCAAGTACAGAGCTCCCTAAAATATAACACATGATTTTTGGTGGCATTAGGATACGAATGAATTTGTGTTCATTCAGCGTTCCATTATATACTTTTCTACTCTAGTCGAAACTTAGGTTTAGGAAAATTGGCTCAGCGAAAGAAGAATCGGTGAGAATTTAGAGGAAGGAAAAAATATGTATTACTTTATTACGTGTCATTAAATCTAATGCATTGTAGTGTAATCAATCTGTTTAACGAAAGTCTATTGATGATGTGTTTTATAATTTTTTTTTAATGTCAGCACACAGCGGTTGATTATTACGTCAGCCGTACGGAAGAAAGCAAATTGAAAGAAGGTGCAATCTGCTTTACTGCCCCGTTTCATCACATTGCCGCCGTTAACTTCTTTGGGATGCATTAACGAATCCTTTACAGGACATCGGATAAATTCAACTTTTTCTATGGCATCCATTAATGCTGTAAAAATACGGAAGTCGTAAAATCAAAATGGTGGCGAGTAAAGAATGTTTATCCCTTCGTGCCACGCGTTAAAGCAAAAACTGCGATCACAACCAAACTTCTATCGAATGTTTGCGCTTAAAAAAATAATTCCCCGTAAACATTCTGTCACTATAGCAAAACTATATAGCCTACCCAGTGTTAGGTCTGATTTTCCCCCATGCCCCCCCCCCCCAACCCCTTTCTCGTCCCGCACCGTCTCCCCCGTCCCCGACCCGGATTCCCCTATTGAGTGGTCTGAATATCCCCATCCTCAAAGAAAGGAAAACCCCTCGCACGTAATAAAATCTCAATAAATCTTAATAAAACAATACATGTTCACATCTTAACTACCAATCAAAAGCGTTTGACTCTGTGGAACTTTCAAAATTACTTTAAAAACCTGGTTGTCAAGACTTGTGCGTGTTCCACCCTTGGTGTTTTTATTATGATTTTCTTGTTTTTTATTGAAAGTTTACTAAACAATGAACCTTTAACTTGTACTACATCATTCTCGTCACTGTGTTGTTTTGTTTTGTTTAAACAAGTGAACAAGACACAAAATAATAACTTGTGCTGAAAATTAAATACTTCATATTGCATGTCCTGTGGGTTAACTTAGGCTTCGTCAGAGGGCCACATTTTTTACTTTTGCATTCGAAAATAATTGCCCGCGGTTTTTCGGGCATTAACCTCTTACTTCTCTTTCTCTTTTGTGACTTAATCGACGTAAACGTCTTCCTGCAGATAGTTTTTTAATAGGTTGAGCATGAAGTAATGGTAGTTAAGCTTGCAGGAGTGCTAAACTCAGCATTTGCAACGATCTTCTTTTCTTTTAATCCTTCGTGATTTTAACTTGAAAGATTTGTTACAATTTTTGTGGTTTTCAAGTTGTGCGACCTTCAAGTTTTAAGAAGCACGACGTTACGTTTAAAATGCATGACGTTACGAAACGAGTGACAGTGGCGTGACTTAAATTATTAATGTGTTTTAAACAACCCAGCAAAAATTGCTGTAAATGATAAAAGTAAGTCACAAAAACCAACAGCTAAAAATGCAAAAATAACGTAGTAGAATAAACCACGTACAATAAACCACATAAACCACTTACGTTTCCTTCCAGTGACGTTACTATACTTTGTTCCACGTTATGTTTGCAGAGGAAACTGACTGTGTGACGCCCCGTTTCCTTCCACCGTATGCACAAATATTAGGTTATCACAGTTGTAGACTATACACAGTTACTGTTAGAGTCTACAAATGGGATATTTCCGTGCTTTTTGCATTCGTAGTGGAAGAAAACATGGCGTCACACAGTCAGTTTCCTGCAAACATAATATGGGACAAACTATACCACTGCCGTACCGCGGTTTTCGTACCCCTTGTTCACTGATGTGCATGTCGATAAAGACGATATGGCCGTAACTTGGAGAAGAACTGGTTCGTCTGTTTGAATGCAGTGAATAAAAGTCACTGGAATAAAAAATAAGTACATAATGGAGACTTAATGAAGTACTTTTTTGTTGTTGTTTATGTTGGCCTATTTCTGCCTTAGCTACTTCAGAAATTGCCCAACAACAAAATATCAATGACATAAATATTTTCCATGGTTAAGGGGATTTTATCCCATGTAGTGTCGTAGCCTAGTACTGCCAGAATGTTTTCAACAGTTTTATTGACGAATACCCGTATATTTTCTGGCGTGCAAGGTATGTAAAAAAAAAAAAAAACAGACAGCCTATGATTTGGGTGATGATGATAGTTACTTAAAGTTTTTGTACTCAAGTTTTTGTACGTAAGTTTTTGTTCCATCGTTAATCCCATCAGTTGCCACACAATGTTGGGCCTTCACGCCACAAATAATCCTTAGGCTCAGGAGTACACAGTTGTTCCAAAAGTCTTTACCAGTGCAAAATAAGCTGCGCCGGAATGGATAGAATAGAATAACCCTACATGAAATTACCTACACTAAATAAAAAAAATTAAAAACTGGTGTGTAATGAGCTTCTTGTGGGTGTTTTCAGCTTGACACTACAGCACCCTCCAGAAAGGAGTTTCCGGGAATCCCTGGTTAATCAAAGACACCAAGAGTAACATTTTAAAACACTATTTCGGTGAGGAAGGTGTTTCAAAACTTCATTTTGGTGGCCGTGGTAGTCACAACTCACAACCTGAAAACACTCTAAAAGAGCTCAACGCTCACCATTTTTTCTTATGCTGAAACCGATCATGAAATCAAAACTGGCCATTCATCCAAAATGTATCCTCATGGTAGGAGCCATAAAACAAATAAAAAGTTGTTAAGAAACATGAACCTAAGTCCTCCCAGGAAACTGGAACAGAAATCACACCATAAACATGGAGAATAGGGGCGAAACAATGCATTCAGTGGCAGGTAAGTCATTCAATAGGCAGCCGTAATAGTACACGAGCTGTTACCTCACGAATGCAGTAAAAACATTTAAATAAATAAAATACGGTCTAAGTAAAACAATCGCACCAACCAGCTATTTGTCGCCAGAGTTCAAGTGTTTAAAATACACACTTTTCGCCAGAAACTGCACTCTTTGTCACTGGCGAGACTATGTGTAAACCATGCGCAATGGCTGTTTGCCGTGACGTCACCATGAGTTAGCCAATGACGAACGAGAACAACGGCTGTTTGGCCGTCTGATTGGACTAGCCCAGTCACGTGATATGCACGTCACTGCCAACAGCCATGGCGTGTGGTATAGTTTTAGTTTTTCAGTGAACGAAAAACAGCAATATGTCCTTCTCTGCATACCAGTGTGGGATGAAATACAGTGCTTGATTTCGGCAACGAAAGACGTATGGAAAAGGCCACTACATAATGAACTAAACCATGAGCAATGGCTATTTGCCGTGACGTCACCATGAGTTAGCCAATGACGAACGAGAACAATGGCTGTTTGGACGTCTGATTGGACTAGTCCAGTCACGTGATATGCACGTCACAGCAAACAGCCATGGCGCGTGGTATACAGCTTACTCGCCACTGTCCCTTAGGTGGGTTCTCTGCACGGCACACATTGTCTTGCCTGTACATCCGGTTTTTATGGCATGATTTCTGTGATGCTTCCTGTGTTGGCTTGGCGCTAATGACCAAGTTGTCGACGCGCCATTAAGCCTCAATCCCCCCCCCCCCTTGTTGGCTTTGTTTTACAACCCTTCATAACTTTCTAACTTACATTATCCCTACCTTACTTAGTTTAGATGTTACATTGTGGATGACCTTGAAAACAACCTGCAAGATCAATTTGGGTGTCATAATCGAATTCACTATAAGTGACTTCCTATAACATACATCTCTCCTTTGCACGTTACTTTGTTTTCGACCACATTTTTCGGGCATACTGCATAAAAATGACAAAACACAAGTCCAACACTTGGTCCTTAGCGATACATTGATTCATTGACATCGCACACAAGATTTATGCCCCTAAAGCGTGCACTGAGGGCCACCTTCTCACAAAAACACAATAAGCTGCTAGGCTACGGAAAACAGAATAGGTGTCAAACCAATCTTTTCTGTTTTGTGCGTCCTAGCAGATTATGTTTTTGCAAGAAGATGTCCCCAGCACGCCCTACTCGGAACCGAAATCTTGTATGTGATGTCAATAAACCAGTGCAACTGCAAGGACCAAGTGTCGGACTCATGCGGTTTTTGCCATCTTTTACATTTCCTTGCACATCTCTGGTGGGTATACTGTATAAAGTTCGGTAAGAACGGGGAATGACGAATCTGTATAGCTGATCATTCGACTTTAACGTGTTTAATGGGGCATGTGATTTTCTCAATTGTAGTCAGTATGTCGAGCTGCCTAGATTCGAACCAGCATCAGCGCAGTATCAGAATTGCACACCAGTCGATTTCCTGAATCAGTTGTGATACGGAAATCAGTTGTCTTGACATGAGTTGGTCTCCGTTCATGTTAAGGACTGGGTCAGAACCTAAATACATGCTTGCCATTCCTCGTTCCTATGGAAGCCTTTGTTATTACGTTAGGAAAAATCAATAGACATAAATCGCTGTAAATAATATTAAGGAAAATTGGAAATTAGCCAATAGCAAAAATTATACACTAGAAATAACGTGGTTCAGTAAGCCACCTTTATGCACTTACGTTTCGTCGGAGTGGCATGACCCAGATTCGAACCAGCTACCCAGTTCGCCCCAGATCACTTTCATAACGCCTTAATCGCCATGGCCACATCCTCCACTGGCATAAAGAAAACTCACTGAACGCGTTATTAAGGTCACAACCGTGACCAGGACTCCATTCGACCGAAATTCGCTCGGCCATAGGCAATGGAGAGGGAAGACAAATCATACACTCATAAGGCTCAATAAAGGAGAAATCAATAGACATAAATCGCGGTAAATAATATTAAGGAAAATTGGAAATTAATACCGAAAATTACGTTAGGACACAGTACCATGCGAAAATGGGATGATTTGTAAAAGAAAGCCATTCCGGTCATTTACTCCACTTTCGTCCATTCTTCGTCTCTTGCTTCCTTTTCTTCCGTTTCTCATGCTGGCTTTCACCCTACACTTTTCTGCCCAGCTGGCCTTTTTTCTTGCACAAATCTCAGTTGATATTCCGTAGCCCTTTTCCCCTACGACTTTTACAATTCCAAAGTCTTGACCAGCGTGTGTGTTTGTGTTCTTTCAGTAGAAGATGAAGTATTTACATTTAGGGCACGGTATATCACGGTAATTAGCATACCAACGCCATGCTAATTACGGCGGCCTATATGTAATTTAGTTATTGGTAAGAAACTAACGGTTACAGCGTATTATACCGCAGCATGATTGGCCCGCCGAGAGTGGGCAAGTTCGTCGAGTGCGTAGCACGAGAAGGGTTTGCCCACTCGAGGCAGGCTAATCATTGCACCCGTGGTTTACCACTCTTTAACCGTGAGTTTCTCACCAACAACTAATTTATACCATGGTTGGGACGGCAAGCTAAAAGTTTAATTCAAACTTTTTTTGTGTTTGTGTTTTGTGAAAATTTGCTTCAAGAAATACGGTAATCAGTATGTCGACATGAATGAAGGTCATTCCATTTTAGTTTGTGGAGAGGAAAGAGGGTGATAGACGGTCGAGTCCTTTGGCAGCTCAAGTTTGTGGAGGGAGGGGGTGGGTGGGAGTTAGACAGACGCGTCGTTTGGCTGGTAAAAGCTCATCTTTCCGAAGCAGATGTTGGGCGCACATAAACGTCGATATATGTGAGCCAGCAGGGACCGAAAGACATTGTGGGACATTCCGGCAAGGTAAGTAATTCTTTTTGTAGTTTGTTGTTTGAGAATTGTTTCAAAAAAATACAGTAATAGGTATATCGGTATGAATGAAGGCCATTCCATTTTAGTTTGTGGAGGGGGGGGGAGGACCACCTTCTCACAAAAACACAATAAGCTGTTAGGCCGCGCAAAACAGAATAGGTGTCAAACCAATCTTTTCTGTTTTTGTGTGACCTAGCAGATTATGTTTTTGCAAGATGTCCCCAGCATGCCCTACTCGGGACCGAAATCTTGTGTGCGGTGTGAATAAATCAGTGTAACTGCAAAGTTTACCCCGATGGCTCCCATCTTAATTCTCATAAGGTATAAAAACACCCGTACAGCTCACTAGAGATGGTTGCCAATCTAAATTTCGACAGACCGGTAAAGAGTCGTTAGAGCAGTGACAAGCACGTGTACCTAAAGTAACGAGTATAAATGAAAATTGTTTTTGTAACCATTGTTTGTATTGTCATCCAACATTCTACTATAGCATGCTTAAGTGCTATACGCTTATCGTTTCAGTACTTAATTAGCAGAATACATTGTTGACAGAGTGAATAAACTTGGATATGGGCCAGACATGTGTGAGTTAGCATGGAAAGAATTCCATAAGGGACATTCCGGCAATTTAAGTAATTCCTCTTGTATTTTTATTGCGTTATGTTTTTGGACGCTTATTTGGTTGTTGGCGTGCGTATTCCCGGTCACATGATCCTGAAGCGTCAAACCTGTGGGTTATCGTAAGTGTTTGGTAACTTGATAACCCACACTTTTTGCGATGATGCACACTTCCGGTCACGGTTAACGGGATTTAACCTATTGAAATTTAGCATTGCGTTGAGTTAGCGTGACGTCACAGCCGTGGTACAAAAACAGTTAAGCAGAAAACTCACACTTTTCACCTAGCGCTAATTTCATAACCACACTGTTTAAAAAAAATAATAATGTAACACTTTTTATGGGTTCAACCCAATCACTGTTCTGGAACATGCCAGCTCCTCCACATGGCATTAGAACGACCGACATTTTCATAACTGTGTTATGAAAATTTCGGTCATTGTAATGTCACGTGGTGGAGCTGTAATGTTCCGGAGGGATTGAGTTGAAATCATAAAAGTGTTAGATTATATTAAAAAAAAGTGTGGATTGTGAAAATTAACCCACGGTGGCAAGTGTGGGTTTTCAGATTAAACTGTTTATAAAGGTCGCAGTATTTAAGCATGGCGTTGTTTCAGCGTAACGTTACCACCATTACCTAAGTCTAAATATGTCAACTTCTGCTGAAAGAACACAACACATACGCTGGTCACGAGTATGTCAAATTCGTGTAGTAGGGAAGAACGGCTAAGGAATATCAGTTGAACAAAAATTTAATCCGGACACCACAATGCAGGCACATTCACGACTGGCGATACTGTTCACACGTTAAAATATAATCAAAAACAACGTTCAATGTTTATCTCACAAGCTAAGCCTAATCCGGGGGTACCACTATCTATCAATGGCCAACCCTTTTTACGGACGATACGTAAACTAGGCTACTGACATTTCAAAATGTGCTCAAAAATAAAACCTAGTCCTTTAGTGCGTTTTACGCCCCTAACCTTAATATATTTGAATACGTAAAATAAGAGAAACACAGCGGTACTGAAACACGAACTTCGACAACGAGGCCAGAAAAAAAATCGTGTTTCCGGGCCATTACCAATCGTTAACAAGAAGGTTCTGGCCAGAGGATTACCGTTCAGGAAGGTCAGTCATTAATATGTAGATTTCAATATAATAGCAAAGAAAAACGCTAGTCACCTCCTTTAAAAAAACTTTAACAAATCTAAAAAGGGTTGATTTGTTAGCTTGACGTACCCACCGTTTATATTAAAATACGTGTACGTGAAGCAGAGCCGATTATCCGGGGTCATTTCAGCTGTGCTCGAACAAAGCAGTTCACGCTTCGTGTGCAGTATCGCATCTCGCTTCCCTGCTCTCGTCGTGGACTCTTCTGTTCTCACAAAACTGAAATCATCACGACTCATTTTTCTCATTCTTACGTCTATCCCACGTCTCATGACTTCAGTTGAAGCATTTTTTATTTTATGTACTTACTAGAGGAAGCCCGTGCTATGCACGGGGCCGGTCATGAATTAAGTTTACGGACAGATTTCCCGGGACATTTTTCCGGCACTCTTCCCGACGACTTGTCAGATTGATCGACCACTCATGCCTGCCTCCTGTTTGCATGCAGGTAGAATGGGAGGGCGCATTTGCAATGCGGGCGTGAGGAGCGGAGAAGTGATTGTTCGGCCCGACGACTTGTCAGATTGAACCTTTATTGAGTTGATCGACCACTCATGCCTGCCTTCTGTTTCCATGCAGGTAGAGTAGGAGAGTGCATTTTCAATGCGGGCGCGCGGAGGGGAGAAGTGGTTTTCCTTTTAGCCTTCCTTTTAGCCGGCCTCCAAGATTTGCTTGCTTATAGATATAGATTTGCTTATTTTATGGTTTAATTGTGAATTCAGTTTTCTAAATTTGTTTAACATAGATTTTAATTGCTATCAGAGCTTAATTGTTGTCGTATATTGTAAAAATGCGGCTCACTGGAGACTGGGTTGTTTTTTCAACTGTAACAAGAGTTTATCCGATTTCAGCCTACATGGTGAAATTCCCCAAGCGGTAGAAATGTTTTCAAATCGTTGGAATGGGATGCACAGGGTCCAGTAACGAAGCAACATCGTCATTAGACTGTCGGAATGTGTCTTTTATAGAGAAAAAGTGCCCTCAATAACGTTGATTTGTGTTACTGTCTATTAACAAGCTTGCTAGCTAGGTAACCCTACGGCTCCCATCTTAATTCTCATGAGGTATAAAGTCACCCGTACAGTTCACTACAGACGGTTGCCAATCTAAATTTCGACAGACATATAGAACAGGTAAAGTGGTAACAGGTAAAGAGTCGTTAGAGAAGTGCATTATTCTAAAATTAAGGGCAGCAGCTGGAAGAACGTGGACCTAAAGTAGCGAGTAAATACAAAAAATATTTTTTAACCATTGTTTGTATTGTCTACTATAACATTCCTAAGTGTTATACGCTTATCGTTTCAATACTTACTTGTCAGAATACATTGTTGCTGTTGAATTGGCTTGCACCAATTGGTGATAGTGATAGTGATATTGATATTTTATTGAGCTTATTGGACTTTACACCATTCGCTCGCCAATTGGTCATTGCTTTCTAATAAATTGAATTGAATGGGGCACCTTAGCACTCGCGATTGCCACCAGGAGGAGTCGTGTACTACTGGTCCTTGACTCTCTTCTCGCGTGGAAGCAATGGCTGGCGTTCACTACGAACCAAAACGGATAGAGCAGCTCAAGCCCAATTTATTACGACATGGAGCTTCGACACATGGGAAAAAAAAAACAAGATTTGATAGACGAGGTTGAAAGTTACTTCATTCAGAATATTAAATGCAAAATATGCAGGTGGGCTACTAAATAAACAGTGTCCTTAGGTCAGGAACTAGCTTTTGGGGATAGTTGCAAAGTTTTGTAGCTAGTCACAATATTCCATGTAAACTCCTAAATACAAAATACGAGTAAAAATTGTTGTTTAGAATTCTGTGCTGGGGGGGGGGGGGGGGGGGGGGGGGGGGGG
>JAHWFP010211828.1:0-22291 GCA_023313725.1 Lithobius niger | reverse complement strand
AAAAACCTCAGGCAATGTGGATTGCACGGAAAATGTAATTTCGTGTGACTGAGCGAAAATTTGTGTCAACATAATAAAACGTTGTTAAATCCTGTTAAAACGTGTCCTTGGGAAGTCGTGGGTTCAAGTCCCAGTCGGGGCAGTTGACATTTCCCCTTTTTCAGATTTTTGTATCTCATATTCTCACGAAGCCAGTCTTTAATGCAGGCTGTTTGATAGAAAGCACATTATATTTCTAAGATTTACAAAATTATCTTCATTTTCAAAGGCTAAAAAGTAAAAAAAAAAAAAAAAAGATAAAAACCACGCAGCGCACGACACTACAGGAACTGTTCACCAGGAAGCTCCTAATCACTATGACTCCCTGGTGATTTTTTTAACCCTTGAAAATGAAGAAAATTTGTAATCTTTAAAACATAAATACTTACTACCTCGCGTTTTACGCACTGAGTGCGTAGTGCTTATCGTACATTTTTTTTTATCAATCAGCAACACACTTGTTCAACCAAACAACAATAAACAATGACATATGGACTGCACAAGAGATTATAAAGATTTCCATTATAGGAATGAGGAATGTTAAGCAGTATTAAAGCTCTGTCCCAGCGTATGACGAATTACAATGCCCAGCTTGCCAAATATTTGTACTGCAAAAAATGTACCCGCTTTGAAATATTACAAAAAGGGATGTTTTTCATGCGATATCAGCAATATGGCTAGCGTTTCGATAATTCTCTGATGCTGGATTGAGAACAGGCCATGGTCATATTTTTTTTTTCAGTGTCAGTGGCGTGCACAGTAGGTGGAAAGGGGGTGGGGAATGCCCCTCCCCTTTTCGGAAATTGCCCTTTTCGGGAAAAAATGGCCTTTTGTGTCTACATTGCTGATGTGGCGGTGCCTGAGAAGGGCCTAAAGGCCTACAAAAAAAAGCGTATAAAGGGCAAGAAAGCCTGAAAAAGACAAAAGAGTCTAAGAAAGGGTAAAAAGCGAGAGCCAAAAAAAAAGTCCCAAAACAATGTCCGCTAAAAACTTGCTGTGCACTTTACTGAAAGTTCCCCCTGCCCTCTCGGGGGTCCGTGCACGTTACTTCCTCATGTTCCAGTCCTTGTTCAAATGTGGCCAAACGATGACAAATGCGGCCAAATGTGGAACGACTGGTTGTAATATTTTCTGGTATAACTTGCGTTAAGAATGTGCCTTATAGGTTTTATGTAATACATAAATGGGTAAAAAAAACAGTGGCGTGCACGGGGGGGAGGGGGGGAATCATTGCCCCTGTTTTTCGAAAAAAAATGTTCTTTTTGACCTTTTTGTAAAAAAAATGTGTCCTATTTTGGTTTTCTGAACTGATAAACGATGGTGCTGCAGCCAGAGAAAGTATCTAGTAGAAGCCTAAGAAGGGCAAAATGAGGGCCAGGAAAGGGGCAGAAAGGGGCGTAAATGGGTAAAAAGGACAAAAAAAAAGAATGACAGGGTAAAAAAAAAAAGGCCCCAGAAGAAAAAACCTCGACGTGCCCTTTTTCTAAAAGTTGTTCCCGTCCTCTCGGAGGTCAGTGTTCGCTACTGGTGTATTGGCTTCAGATTAAAGGAGTGAGCATATATGATTTGTTCACAAGGCTCTTCGTACACGATTCTTCGTTCCTTCTTCATGTTCTCCTGCCAAAAATCCTTCAAAGTTCTTGTAGCAAACAGATTGTTTAACGGTCAGGCCTAATTTTGTGTTCCAGTAATTACATGGCCTCCGTGCTGGTGAAAGTCGAGTGGACAAACGTGGTTCTTACGTAATGGTGTCGTTTGACGGCAGCATGGGCTGACTGCCTCTCGACTGGTACGCAAATAAATATCATATTTAAGATATTCGATGCCTGACCTTTTGTGCCAACTAATTTATTACACGGACCAGCTCCTAGCCGACCGTTTCCAGTTCTGCCTGACATATCCAGTTATTCCTATTGGTTACAAATTACAAAAGATTAACACAATACGCCTGCGCCATGTTTTTCTCGCCTTTTGTGAAATGTTTGTCTCATTTCTTCCTGTTGAAACAAAAGGACAATGCGTCATTAAATAAATACGGTACCACCTACCACAATCGGGGTAAGAGGGGGTGGGGGGAGGGGGATGCAAGACACAGTGCCTAAAAGAGGCCGTGGGGTCTAAATTCATGATGCAGGGAACCAGAGAGGTCAAAATTCAAGACGGAAAAACAACAAATTTAGGGCAAATTTAGTTTTCCAACAAAAATAATAACCAGAATGCTATAAATAGACGTACATGTTTCACTAGTCGTTGAAGTGGGAAAATAGGCTTCATGCCAAAATGGTTTTAGTCTTGATAGGCCCCAATCTGACCTGGCGCCTTAAACATCACCCCTCCCGACTCACCACATCCACCTTAGAAAATGTACAGCACTGAGTCCAAAGTCTAGCATAAGATTAAAAAGGAAACAGCAGAGACGTCACACCCCAACTAAAGCTAAACCAGGGTTCGTACCAAAATACTAAAATTAATTCTCTGTGTTTTCCAGGTTTTTCGTAGTAATCGAGTTAATTTCCAGGTTATTTACCAAAATTTCAGGAAGGAGATTTTTCAAACATTTTACCAGTTGTACTTATTTTTACGGCTCACTTAGAGCAAAAATTAGCCCAATTTAATGAACCTTTAGGTGTTAACACAGAAGTACAAGGATGCATTTTATTTTAGCACAATGGACCGTATGAATAAAAAGAAGAATGACCTTCTACTTGAACAATATGGAGTACATCCTTCATGGGGTATGAATAAAAAAAAAAGGAAAACCTACTTCTGACAGAAGCAAATGCTTTTTCTGCCGACCTTTTGCGCAAGAAGTAAATGGTTTATGAATAAAAAGAACCTTTTGCTCAAAGAGGCAAGCAAATCCTTCCGATGAAGGAAGCAGTACATTAACGAAATGTTAAACACTACATGTCTAAGGCCCGTATTCTGAACGCTGACTAAAACTCGTATTTGACTTGAAATGACGTCACACCTATTAAGTGCCATTCACCACCCGATTTCTTCCAAATGTATCCAAAAGAAGTTCTGGACGTGGTGAATGGCACTAAATAGGTGTGACGTCATTTCAAGTCAAATACGAGTTTTAGTCAGCGTTCAGAATACGGGCCTTATTCCTCACGAATCCACAGTCACTATAAAATTCTAGTTCGGTTTGAAGTAGAAAACGTGGACGGCTAGCCAGTACCGTCTTGTGCACAGCCACAGAATCACAGAGATATGTTTGAGGTATCTATACGTTCCAGGATATCAAAAAGGCATGCGCGAGGAACTCAGGATTGAACAATTGTCAGTATCACGAACTCTTAAAATGCGGTGCAGTTGTGTTATTGGTGTAACAGACTGTACATATGTCGGAATACCAAATCCGAGTATCCACGGAGAGGAGTACGTGAACCCCAAACCCCGCGTGAACCCCGCGTGCAATGCAGCTAAGCCAGCCGCGCGGCTTTGCCACTGACCTTTTACTTACAGATAGAAGTGTTTGCTCCCAAGCAAAAGGTAATCATTGTTCATACGAATAAAAGATATGCTTTTACTCGTACCTTTTACTTTAAGCAAAACCTTTTCCTTCTACCTTTTGTTTGTGAGCATTCGCTTCATCTTTATTCATACGGGCCAATGCCTTAACAGAAATAAGTCTAATGCACTTTTAGGATTAGGCCTAAAATTGTGGTTTTGTTTTTTCCCTGAGTTTTCTAGTTTTTTTTTTTTTTTTTGTGAAAAGTGGGAGAATTCCCCGGATTTTCCCTGAGTTTCAAACACAGTTTAAATACGCAGAGTTTTTCGGGTTCTCCAGGTTGGTGGGAACCCTGTAAACGCATTCGTTAGCCTATAGTCAGGAGTTTCAATTATTACACAGGGTATACGAAATGGTTTCCCTGAATACAGTCTATTCTTTTTTTTTTTTTATTGAGCTAACTGGTTGTGGTTTTCAGGAAGGGACTCAAAGAGGCGACTTGACTTGCCTTCGTCTTAGGACTGGTAGGCCTGAATTTTTCTATGCGAGGCACATTTTTTTTTTCTTCAGAGGAAGCTGCAGCACCGTGTATATTACTTGGAATGAAATTGTGCTCAGACAAAAACAGTTTGAATGCCTTTATGCATTTGAAAAAAAAAACCGATTCAATTAGATTTAGATCAATTCAGTAAAAAAATTATTACAGGTTATTTTCAGGAAAATTCTTCAGTGGCACCTTGATATCTACTTGTGCTCTTCTACTTCTTGTACCTTACAGGAACACCTTGTTTTCTCTTTTGTTACTCTTCAGGAATACCTTGTTCTCTCTTCTGTTATACTTTTCAGGGATACCGTGTTCTCTTGTACCCTTCTACTTCTGGTACCCTTCAAGGATACCTTGTTCTTTCGTTTAGTCTTCTACTTTTGGTACCCTTCGGGGACGCTTTGTTCTCTCTTGTGCTCGTCTTTTTCTTGTACGCTTCATGGTCACCTTGTTTTCTCGTCTGGTACCTTCACGGACACCTTGTTCTCTCTTGTAGGGATGGAATGGATTATATTTGACCCATGACCCACTGACCCAGTTTATTTGTTGACCCATGGTGCAAGTCATCCATTATCCACTTAGCCATTTTAATCCACTGGTCCAACTTGCTCCGATGACTATTTTGACCCATTCTCATTCACTAACCCAATTTGACCTACTGACCAAAACCCATCGCAAGCCACACAATATTCAGTTGATCCGTAATACGTTACGTCACGAGCTTATAAATGCATACATGTCCTTTGTAATCCATCCCTTGCTACAAGGCCATCTTGAGAGAAGCTGCTTGTTTCACTTCCCGAATCCAGGTAGGTGGTTTCAACATCGCCAGAATCGTATATTACCGAAGCAACACAAAGAGGCGTGAACTTGCTAGGCAGCACTAGAACTAGTTTGGAGTTGGGAGGTGAGAAACACAATTTTTGCCCCATTCGTTCTTGGCTTGAATAAGCAAAACTCCTTCCTGGCTTTAAGTTCTTGGCTTTAAGTTTTTTTAGTCTTGTGTATAACTGAAATGGCTGAGAAAACTATTGCAACAACTTTGTCCGTCCGTCACTTTTTTCAACTTCAGAATGGCACCAGATGGAGACAAACAGTGTTCACCATTAGATGCAACGAGAACAACCAATAGTTAGTTAAAAAGAGGAGGGAATCATCTAATCTTCAATCTGAAGTTTTTGAACAAGTACATCAGCAATTCAAGTTTCAAGATGGAGACATTGGGCTTGGTTCGTAATTCAGTCAAACCAGCAAATTTATGCTATCCATCGATCTGGAAGAAGTGTATCTCCATGTCCTCTGCACCCTGACGTGTTCCACAGCTCCAGGGATCTCCACCTCAATCACAAAGCCGATTCTTGTGACTCTTCATTCCAGAGGTATCAGAATACATGTCTATTTAGACGACTGGCTTCCAAGACTCCAAAACGATCCTCGCAGATCGTCAGACCATAGCGGACCTACTGTTCATGCTAACCCTCGGAATCAACCTGAAGAAGTACCACCTAGAACCCATGAGACCCACCATCTTCCTTGGAGCTTGCTTCCACCTGGAGCATTTCACCATTTGCCCATCTCTTGAGAGGATTCTCTCCATCAAGGAGGGAGTCATCGATCCGCTGGGTCATCAGAATTTATCGATCAGGTCCCTCTGTAAGGTCATTGGACTCCTGTTTGCTGCAGCAAATCTTGGTCCATATGGCAGATGGAAAGTATGCCCCTGAACTGGTACAGGAAGGCTCACTGGAACTCAGCACCCAACCCATATCAAGACAGGATTTGGATGTTCCCACGTTTTCTGTCAGATGCCCTGCAGTGGTGCAACCCCACGAACACTGCTTCCAGAATCCCCAGAGAGGAGGACCCCTTCCCCCGAGATGCTCATCACGTATGCCTCTACTCCCAGATGGGATACTCACAACAGCAATGCAACTGCTGCTGGAGTGGGTACTCAAGAGGAACGCAGGCTGCGAGTAATCTACATTGCCATGCATAACTTCTAAGACAACCTGAAAGGGAAAGGACGATTCAAGTACGCAGCTACAACACCACTGCTGTTGCCTACTTCAACAAGGGAGGAGGAACCCACTCAAGGAACCACCACCAGCAGACATACCAGATCTTCCTTCTGGCCACCATCTTGAAAATCAAGATAACGTCACGCCACATTCCTGGGATCTTGAATGTTCTGGTGAACCTATTGTCAAGACAATGCAAGGTCCCAACAATGGAATGGACACTAAACACATCTGTGTGCAAGAAGGTCTTTCCCATTTGGGAAACGATGATCAACCTCTTCATCACAAACTTCAATCACTGGCTCCCAAATTACACGAGTCCCTTCCCGGACCGTAAGCCTGCATGATGTACACTATGACATCGTCGTGAACTCACATGTTCACCTACATTTTCCCTCCTTACGTTCTTCTACCACTGATTCGGGAGAAGAACGGAAGGGATGTTCATCCTCATCGCACAGGATTGGGCAGCCCAACTATGGTTCGTTCGCGAAGCACAGCCTCCTGCCGGGGGCCCCCCCCCCCACCAGCCCAAATTTCTGATTGCATACTGCCAGAGGTGCCGGATGTTTTCTCTAGCCTGCTTTAGGAGATCATACAAAAACATGCCACTTTAATCTTAATAACTGGTAAGAACACATAACTGCAGGGGGTATTTTTTCCAGCGATATTTTTTCCCTAACCCTGTGGTTTCCTCTGTTCTGCTTTGGTGCCGATTTTCTCTTTATATTTCGTATTTAAATTAGTTAAGATATAAAGAATTCTTGCTATCAATTATTAGTGTGTAAACGTAGTTACCTAAAACAATTGGTAACTACTTACTACTGTACTAAATGCCTAACACTAAATGCCTAGACGTGACTAAAATGCTTACCACCAAGTAAAGTACAAGCTGTAAAACACCTGTTCCTAAACAACTAATAAGTAAAGAAACGAAATAAGCAGTAAATAAGTTAGTAATTAACGAAGTCGGACTAATACAACATTTCCCCCAACATTTAGCCAACATTTTTCGTCAAAATTGCAACCCACTTTCATCGTTAGCAGTGCACCCTATTGGCTCCATTCTGTTCTACGTGTGTTAATTAATAAGCAGTTAAGTTAATGGTAAATAAGTAGCATATTTTGTTCATTGTGTAGAACATAGGCAAGTGCATGTTGAACGTGGACAAACTACCAAACTTTGTTAGTTTACGGTGTCATTTATAAAATTAAGTGTTTAATTTGTGCCATTAAAGTACTTTTCATTTCACATTAAACAAGACGGAAAGCCAACTGGGCCTGAGATATGTTGCATAAAAGATGCAAATCTATTTATGTTGCCTTTTGAACTTAAATGTCAGACTGCCCCAGCGGGAAATTGAACCCACGACCTTCGAAACTAAAGGCCGAAGTCTGACCAATAATACTGACGCATGTAAGCTGCATTGAAACATATGGCTGAGATGTAGGGCTTCGGCCCTTGGTTTCATAGGTCGTGGATTCAGTTTCCTGCTAGGCAGTCTGACATTTAAGTCCAAAAGGCAACGTAAATAGATTTGCATCTGTATTTATTTCATTTGCTAAGCATTGCAACTCACCCCATGTTTACCTGCCTCCCTCTCTCGGACTCCCTCTCCCTATCTTGATCTCTCTCTCTTTTGCGCTCTTTCTCTTGTGTTCTCCCTCTCTTTTGCTCTCTCTCTCTCTCGCTCGCTCCCTCTCTCTCTCTCACTCTCTCTCACTCGCTCCCTCCCTCTCTTTTGCACTCTCTCACTCTCTCTCTCATTTTCTCTCTCCCTCTCGTGCTCTCTCTCGAGCTCATTCCCTCTCTCTCGCTCCCTCTCTTTCACTCTCGCACTCTCTCTCGCACTCCCGTTCTCGTTCTTTCTTTTGTGCGTGCTCTATCTCACCCCATGCTATCCAGCAAATAATCTGGGCATAACAATTATCGACTGTGTAGCTACGATTCCCGCCAATGTTGTAGTGGTGCTCTCTATTGGATTGTCCACCACTTATAGTGTCCGCAACCTATCTTGAGTTCGCCCCAGAATGAACACAAATCATCGATTGTATGTTTTTGGTAGCAGAGTGCCTTGTTGATATCCAAAATAGTTACAAAAACAATGGCGGTCCTCGATTAAAACTGCCCTCTCCAGGAAGACACAGCCGCTAGTAAAATACCATAAGGACGCAAGATACGCCGCGCACACAATAAGCTGATGTGTGAGCAACAGGACGCATATCATGCAGTTAGGCTGTAGCACCAGGAATATCCACAGTGTTGACACTACACACAAATCAAGGATGGGCCCACATGACTCAATTTCACGGGAAACAAAATCGTAGGGTGTACTGGGTTAATGAGGTGTATTTACACTTAACACATTCTTATGCTAAACTTAGCAAACTTTCCTTAACTAAGTAAGGGAACTCAAACAGGTGTTGACGGCAAGTAACAAGCATTTAATATGAGCTCTGCACAAGTTTATAATACATTGTACAGATCATGTGACAAGTGGATGATTGGCAGATACAGATGGTATAATAACAAGGTGCACTTGTGAGGAACGAATCGGCTGCTTGGTGCCTTGATTACCAGACTCATAGATACGATGGAAAACATACAAAACAAAACAAAACAAAACAGAGCAAAACAAAAGCATTATTACAAAACAAAAACGTTAGTGATGAGGTTGTATCATCCATAGAAAAATGTGCAAGTGACTGAATGGTGTCTGCCTCACAGTAAGAATCAGTATGAAGAAACAGTTTGAAACAGTTTGAGAAAACTGTTTGCAAAAAAACAGTTTGAAGAACTCTGTTACAGTCAGCACACTGAAAACTAGAAATCTTAATTAATCCTTAAAAGCGTACGGTAAGCAAGATTATGCGGACATTAGATTTGTTCATATTACGTAACTGCTGGTTACTTTTGAAGTTTATTCTGCTAGGGTGTCCATTGTTAGAACATGTTGTCTGGATTCGAGTGGCAATATAAATCCATCCATGATGGATCATAGATCCATCATATCCATGATGGATCATAGATCCATCATGGATGGATTTATAGTGCCACTCGAATAGATCATAGTGCATGAAAGTCGTCTACATCGACTTTCATGCACTGCTGTACCAGAAAAACCAACACTTTACTCAGCGTGATATTAAGGAGAAAAAAGCTAAAGCAGTAGTAACTAACATCAAGGCATAATTCAAAAATATTTATGAAAAATATTTCTATATGCCATGAAAATGTAGTACATTACCTGATTTTTAGCATTCTCATTCTCCTATGCTGTTTGTACTAGAGATTAAAGACTTTGGAGCATTGCCAGCTTTGCTACCTACTGCGCATCAAATCTGCGCAGCCTCCTTAGTACATAAGCCGAGTCGACGGCCAATGCTTCACTTTTGTTCTCTAGGTCTCGACTTCGTCAGACATGCTGTGGACTAGCTCCTCTACAACCTATGGCTACCTCCATACCAAGAACCAAGGGTGCACCACGGGAACCAAACTACCGAAATTTCTCCCATTAATCCCCCTCCACTCTTTCTCCACTCTTTCTGTGGCCTGCCCACAGTCTCCAAGTATCAGGACACTTCGATCTACAGACCCCATAATGGATCCGTCCCATTCGGATCTCACCCAGCCGGTCTCACCCAGGATACGCTCGCCCTTCAATGCGACCAGCCGCAACCATCCTCTGACTTTCATGGTCTCCAGAAGAAACTTCTTTCTGCTAAAGAACGTTATACTCATCTAAAGCTTCAAGTCAAAGCATGGCGGTGTGCAGCCAAGCGGGCGCTTCGGGACCGCACGGACGGTCCCCTCGACCCCTCTTCCCGCTCTTCCCATGCATCCACCAATTCACCGCTCCAGGTTGCCGCTCCTCATGATGGTTCCCTCTTCAAGGATTGGGTTCACGCTTTAATGGATTCAGCCCTAAAATCCTTCAAATGGAAGCAACCCCCCCGGTCCATCTCTAGACACTGAAGCATGGGTTGCTTCTACTATCAAATCTCAAGAAGCCTCGGTTACTCCAAGAAAGCGCCAGTCCCTCTCAGGCCATTCTATCGGCTTTTCAACCAATTTTCACCTCCGGTTGACTCCCATGACTCCACTTCTGTAACCAGCATTGCGGCTCTGACGGTCACCTCGGGGGAACCATCTCAACATGCTCATTTCGATCCTCCCTTCCCAGGTTATCCGGGGAGATTCCACTCCCAGAACTAGTAAGACAGTCGAAAACAACATCCCGGACAAGCCTTCACCTGATGTCCTGGAACCAAGCAAGAATCGGGGGATTGTCCACTGGCTTTGGATTTAGTCTCCAGGACTGACTCCCTCGCCAGTATCCAGTCCTCGGGCAATCAACTACGCTTCTAACAGCCCTTCTGCGTACAGGCGGTATCCTCCTGGACAACGGTACACCCATTGAGCTTGATACGTGACCCTCGCCTCCTCGTTCCGGTCGGGAAACCACTTTCTTTCGACCATCAGGTGACGGTACCACCAAGCCGAAGAATTTCAACACCTACCCTCATCAGAATTCCTTACGGCCGACCTTAAGATGGATTTTGGTATCTCCCTTTTCCTACCACGCAAGGTTACGGTCTCCTCTTTTGTTCTCCGCAACAATGACCACCTCCTCCGTTTCGGTCTCCGTGCGGTATCCCAGGCCGACGTCCTCAATACAGCGGCAGATGCATTGTGTGAGAAGCTTTCCATGGATCCCTCAACAGAGCACACACGGGAGGTAGCCACCCTCATCAGTCAAGTGTTCTGCAAGGTCTGCTTCACTACATATCATTCAATGATCTGGTTCACCTGTGCCCTCTTCAATTCGAAACTGTTACTTTGCAAAGTCATTCTGGACACGGCACCAAACCTTCACGATTCTACTCGTCATAGCCTCCCGAACCAGCCTCTTCACGAATCGATACCCTTTTCCGAGGCCTTATCCCTAAGTTAGCACCGCATCTCGGCATCACTTGCAAACCAAAGCTGTGACCGAAGACCAATCATCGCCTGAAGCAGCTCGGACACTGCCCACAAAGCGAGCCTGGCAGTTGGACTGTACAACCTGCGGTCCACTCCGATGACCATCGCTACTCACCGTCACGTCAAGACTAACAGCCCTTTCTTCCCAAGCCCACAGGATGCTGGCGTGGGCGTCCCTATGGTCACAGCAGAACACCAGACTGTCACAGTCGTCATGCCTCCCCGATCCCCGACATTGCCGCAAATTCGGCCATTGACATTTGCTCCCTCCCCTTCCCAGTGGGGGGGGGGGGGGCGCTTCGGTTCTTCCTACCAACTTGGAAGACCGTTACCAAGAAATCCTCGACATCAACACCCACAGTTTCTGAACAGTTTTTCTTTCATCACCACCAGTCGATGGCACAAACTCCGTCCAAACGACTTACTTCCGAAATCTCAAACCTCATCGCAGAACATGCGGTCCATGCCGTTCCCAATCCGGACCGACTAGGATTCTACAGCCAAATTTGTCTTTGCCTCAAAAAGATAAGGCATCTCCGTCTTGTTTTCAACCTTCGACCCTTAAACCAGTTAATAAACAATTCTCATTTTCAAAAGGAAACAATCGAAACCATTCGCACCTCCCTGTTATTAACGGACTGGACTATTTCTATAGATCTTGCAGATGCCTATCTACAGATCCCCCTTCATGCCGCTGTCCGGCACCTCTTCCGATTTATTTACGACGGTACCATTTACGAGTTCCTCTGTCTACCATTCGGGCTCCTCGAGTGTTCACCGTGTTTCTCAAACCAGTCCTCGCCTACTTACACAAAACCAAATTTGTGCGATGCCTACCTCGATGATTGGCTCATTCCTCATCAAGACATCCAAACGCTGCTTCACAACAGGGATTTCACATTACAACTCCTGACCTTCCTTGGCTTAGGTGTCAACTTTCTCAAGTCCCAGTTGACACCGTCACGTTCTTTCCAAATTCTCGGCGTACACTTCGATCTCCTCCATGCGACCGTAATGCCCTCCCCCGACCGGATAAACATCATCAAAACGAGGACTCACAGTTTCCAAAGCCAGCCATCATACACTCTTCACGATCTCAACTCCCTGATCGGTACTCTAGACTCTCTCACCTTGCTTGTACCTTACGGCCGATGGATGGCCCGGCCACTGCATCGTTTCTGGATCGACGAATGGACCGCCTCAACTCGTGCCTCCACAACTCTGCAGCAGCAGCTCACTACCGCTTTTCCGTTCAACACGCTTCTTTGGTGGATGGATGTCCTTCATCTCACAGCAACGGTCCCACTTTACGAACCGACCCCTCACCTCTATTTGTTTACGGATGCCTCTCGGCACGGGTGGGGGGGAAACTCATATCGGCAAACGGGTATCTGCGGGACATGGTCTCTGGGCACCACGGTCCACATCAATGTTTTGGAACTACGAGAAGTCCTTCTCGGCCTCCAGCACTTTGTCACAAAATTGCAGGCAAGGTAATTCAAGTCCACGTTGACAACACACCTGTGGTAGCGCATCTACAGAATGGCGGGGATACTCGCTCCCGCACACTGCACGAAGAAATATCAGACATTTTTCAACTGTGCCGGTCACTTCACACGATTCTCCTCTCCCTACACATACCAGGCAGATAAAACGTCGCGGGCTCCCTGTCCCGATCCTCCCCATCATCAGGAGATGGACACTCAAGACATCCATATGAAAATCCTACTATGGGGCCATTCCATGGTGGATCTCTTCGCAGCGAGGTTCAATGTCAGACTTCCCTAATTCCTCAGCCCAGTCCCCGACGACCAGGCATGGGTAGTGGATGCCCTCACGCTCAACTGGAATCATCTCTTTGGTTACCTGTTTCCACCACCGAAGCTCATGCCTGTGGTTCTCTTCAAAATCTCCCAATCCTCGGGTCTATTCATCCTCGGGTCTATTCATCTCAAGGGTGCACGGGTAGCTGCGAGCACTAGGGCGTCAGATTCGATAGGCGTCCTGGTCCCAGTGTACATCTCTGGCTTCCTACAGACCCGGGTTCGATCCTGGCGATGGGAAGTGTATATGTACGGGTTTTTCTCCGGTTGTTTCCCGCCCGTTGCACGAGGGTTTCCTCCGGGTACTCCGGTTTCCTCCCTCATGCGGCAAAAAACAACTGTAATAATGGTGGTACTTCTTCCACTTAACATCTGCCGCCGGGAATTTGGGTGGGTGGATGCCTCGAGCATCGTCTCTATATATTATTATTATATTATTATTTGCATGGGTCCGAATGAACCCTCGGCAGCATAGTTCCCGTCACTAGTTCAGTTCTTAATAGACTCTCCACGACGCCTTCTGGACACACAGGCTCCATGCTCTCCCAACACAGGGGGACCGCGTTCCATCACCGACCCCAGTCATTTGACACAGCTGGTTTCTATTGTCCGATTACTCGAAGCAACAGGCATTTCTATGGAACAAGCCTCTCGCATTGCATCCGGAGCCGTGTGGTGTGGGCTTCTACCAATAAAATCTACTAGATACGGATGCAAACCTAATAAAATCTACGACAACCACTGGCAACGATAGTTTCATTGGTGTATCCCACAACAGATCAATTCAGTCAATCCCTCTGTTCCTGAACTCCTGAGGTTCCTAGATCATCTATTCCGTGAGAGTCTTCACGGTTCCACAATCCTTGTCTACCGTTTGCCCTAAATACGGTATTCCCGTGCTGCTGGCAAGCCTTTCCATTATCTTCTGTGTATCCATTCTTGTCAAGTCTTTTGAAATTGAACGACGGGTAACTCGTCACCCCTTTCCAGACTGGGATTTGCCTCTCATCCTCACTTCCCTCCTATCAGCGCCCTAAGGAACATTGGCCTTCTGTTCCCTCAGCCATTTAACACAGAAAACGGTCTTCTTGATCGCCCTCGTTGGTTGCCTCTGCTGCAGCGAGGTACAAGCTTTGTCGGCCACTCCAAGCGATTGTTTCTTTCTCAACGACCACTCAGGGTTACTCTAACGCGACAGTCTTCTTTCCGAGCCAAAACACTGAAGCCATCTGAACGATCCCAACCCTTCATAATTTCAGCTCTCTCCAACATCCTCAGCAATGAACGAGAACGGTCCCTCTGTCAGGTTCAAGCTCTCAAGTTCTACTTGAAAGCGTCAAAGACGGTACTATTCCTTTCATTCCGTCAAAGGACGGTACTATTCCTTTCATTTGCCGCCAAATATGGAGAAACTATGACTAGAATGGCCGTCCTTTTCCTCCTGTCTTTTCCTCCTACGATCGTGGTGAAGCTTACACTTTTGGGGATCCAGCGTGGTACCTTAGGGGGTTTCGTCACGTGGCTCCCATCGCCGTTTAACGAGGTCAGTGGAATGCTAAAAATCAGGTAATGTATATTTTCATGGCATATAGAAACATCAAAATATCAGCAGCACCTGGTTAATTTTTGTTTCTATTACCTAAATGAAAATATGCATTACCTGAACATTTCCACCCTCCTCCCCTTTATGTTGCCACTGGCACATTACATAGGGGAACAAAAGATGAAGCAATGGCCGTCGACTCGGCTTATACATATACTAATGAGCCTGCGCAGATTCGATGCGCAGTAGGTAGCAACGCTGACAACGCTCCAAAGTCTTTAATCTCTAGTACAAATTGCATAGGAGAATGAGAATGCTAAAATCAGGTAATGTACATTACATTTAGGCAATAATAACAAAAGTTAACGAGGTGCCCCCTGGTATTTTCATGCTTTCATTCACAAAAGTATCTAAGCAATTTATTCAGTATTAGCTGATAATCTTGGCTGCACCATCTATAGATCTCGGAAAAGCAAAAATGAGTTGTAATGTTCAGAAACCGACAAATAATCGTATTTCTTTGAAAATTGCTCGAGACGATGTTTCTGAGGATAGCAATGAGGTGGAAAACGAGAGTAAACAACTCCAAACTAAAAAGCAGCGATTTATTCAGTTTTTCAAAGAATTGAAGAGCTAAGTGTTGTCACGGAAATGGAGGATACGAGAACTGCGTAGAATCATTCATTTCTACAAAAATTCGTGCAAATCGTTTCTTGTCATCTAGTTCAAGTTAATGCGTCTCCACAAACGTCACGCATCACAGTGCCAAATCACACAAAATTGCCTAAATTACAATTGCACAAATTTGACGGTTCGGCACAGAGCGTTTCTGAGACCAGTTTACTTCAAGCATAGACTCCAATATCAACATAATAAGAGTTGATTAGTTTAATTATTTGCAAGGATATTTGCAGCTCGTACAATTCAAGGACTCGCACAAACTGAATCTAACTATGACACAGTTAGATGTAGATCCGTTATTTCCCCCAAAACAAAATTTGTTAAAAATTTCCGCCAAGCTTTTCAGCCATTTGAAGTCGTGATATCAAACGTCAAGCTCTTTTAAAAATGTAATCCCACTAAGTAATAAAAAATTCGAAGGTTAAATCAAAATTATGATGATCACTTACTGCCCGATTTCAATTATTAAGGCAGGTAGGCAGTGCTTGTTAGAGTTCGTTTGCGCACGAGAATTTTCAAAAACTGGACCGGAGGCGGGGGCGGAGAAGGAGCGGCTAACAATATCAAAATGTTACAATGCTACAACATGTAACAATGGTGCAACAATACGCGAGGCGCAGCAGATCGGATTATAGCTCACAAACAAAATGCAACGATGCTCGGGCGCAGGGAAAGTGACATTGTCGTGGTATCTTCTTTATTACCGTTTTAACTCATTGCCGCCGGAACCAAAATGAAATGGTCTTCATTTTCGCTTAAATCTTTCAGTTTAAAAACATAGGGCGTCAAGTCTTTAATTTTGAGGCCTCAAAATTGGGCGGCCGACATGACTGAATGACTGATTTTCTTCTTCAATGCGGGCTTCGGGAAGCCAGTTGAATTGTTTCTGTGATTGTTTGCATGATATTGCATCTGCCTGCAACAATAAAGAATCCAATATCCATCGAGCTGATACATGCTAAATCTAGACACACGCTAGTGTGTTCCCATCAAATAATGAACTTAGACCAAAGCTTGGGCAGAACCTGAACAGAAATACGCATTTCTAATGTTCCGTTTTTTCGCAAATAAAATTGGGTGGGCAGTGGACATACCATACACAACATAGACCAAATCGTACCACTTTCAATAAAATGGACGCTAAAAAAGCCAACAAATTAACTGAACAAAAAACGGCTTCACCGTTTAGAAAAAAAACATTAGAGCTCGTATCCCCATACTCACAGCCGTGAAGGTACACGAATAAAAACGGATTAGAGTTCACTCGAACGCAACGAACTATAATTTGAATTCCAATTCCAGGGTACAAGGATTGTGACAGGCCAGCCTCCATGCACACGTAAATAAACATGTACATCACTAATCAATCAAACAAAACAGTTGGATATTTCAAAAAAATACCCACAGAAAATGAACACGTAAGTACTCACCTGAACTAGAACTAAAACAGAAACCATCAAACACAAGCAAAAAAAAATGCCGAACTGGGCGTCTGCTTGTTTCAGAAATTATAAATGCACACAAAATACAAAGATAGCCACTCACACGAAACACGCTTAAAATAGAAAACAACAAACACAGACAAATATAAAGTATAATACAAGTATCATACACAAATTAAGCATACACACGCACACAAACATTAAACATTTCAAACACAAACTGCGTTCACTTACTGACATAACAATTACGTGAAAACAGTCATTATTCCCTGGAATTGGAGTTCAAATTATAGTTCGTTGCGTCCGAGTGAATACTAATCCGTTTTTATTCGTGTACCTTCACGACTGTGAGTATGGGGATACGAGCTCTAATGTTTTTTTTTTCTTTGTTTAGTTAATTCATTTAATGTTTGAAGTCTTAGTCGGTGCGATTAACTTGGCGAAAGTGCTTGACGTTTGATGTCGTGACTTCAAACGGCCGAAAAGCTTGGCGTGTATCCTTAACAAGTTTTGTTTTGGGGGAGGTATCACATATTTTTGGCCCAAATTGATAAAATTAGTTTTTTTTTTTTTTAAGCAGTTACGAGACGGAAAAGCCGAAAATCCAGTTTTATGGTCCCTTACGTTTTCTATGGCTTTAGTTCCGTTTTCAGAACAGCATTAAGGTTCCACGTGACCTTCGCACTTCAACAACACTGTGGCACCTGAAACCTTTCAGGGAAGCTTACTCGCGTTCTTCTGCTGTTTTGATTTTCGTTCGTTGAGTTAAACCTTACCTAAAACATCAAACGATTTCGTGGTGGCCTTTTCAACATCGAGATGGCGAATTCTGCAATTGTAATAACAGATCAGTCAAGGCATCCCTATCTTTTGTCGCAACTGCGCGATACTGTTGCTAAGTTTGTGGACTTTGATCAAGTTTGCGGTGTTTGATCAAGCTAATTCAATGAATGTTTTGTCAGAGGTTGTTGATATGGATGACTTCTTACAGTCGAAGAACACGTTTTTTTTTCAGTCAGTTTGAAGAAGAAGCAAAATTCGTTCAGTAATATTTTGTCATTTTCGGCGGTGTAGGAATATGTCGCAAATCTAATCTTTGTATCATTTTCTTTTTCTTATACAATGTAGATGCCTTTAGAATTGAAGTCTTGAACGACCTACTTGGTGTCAAAGTCTGACATTTAGTTTAGGTTTTCTCTTGTTGATTGTTTAATGTTGCTCTTGCGTGATGTTAATATCATCTCCTGTTGATTAGCCAATGGGCGACTTATATGTAATGGCTCGTGCCACGTTTTGTGCATGGGCATTTATTTTACTGTAAATATGTTCCTTAAGAAATAAATCAATTCGTGGACTACAGCCGTGGAGTTGTTAACTTCACTCTTAACTCCTTCTTTGTGGTTTGCTTGCACTATGGATTTGAAGGCTTACTTCAGGCCTGCTGAGTTTTTGCCCGATCGAATCATAATTACTATGATTTAACTCATTTTACTGTGCCAGCCTATGCGGTTGGGTATTAACTGTTGCGTCTTGATCACGTATTTAGCAGTGTTATTCTTGGGTAAGTATTTAGCTTCAACCTAAATCTAACCACTTGCTAGCTGCAAGTCTTATCAAGTATTTCAGAACTCATTGGGTTGTGCCGATTATATGACCTTATGTCCACCTTGATCTAATCAGACTGGTGTCACTAAGCAGTCGGGGGCACGATCCACTGAGAATGGCGACCTCAAGCACAAAAATAAAGAGGATACGTTAGGGACTAATGTGCGTTGGAGTTTAAGCCAATTCATAGGAGCCTAACTTACGCCACTCTCGCAGATTATGGATGACGCAGTTTATTTGCTGTTACGTTACAGCGTCACGTTCAGGGCCGGATTTAAGCTCTTGCCGCCTGTAGGCCCAACCATAATGCCTCTCTTCAACGCCCCCAAAACTTCCCCTCACTAGACTCTTACGGAATGTTTTATTTAGCGCCCTCTCTCCCCCCCCCCCCACCAATCAAGCACCCCTCATAAATTGTATGTTCTTTTGCGATCTATGGAAAACTGGTAGAGCAAAAATAACTTATGCTACGTTACCTACTAGCCTACTTATTCTAACCTACTTCCGTTACTAGGCTATATAGGGCCTTGTCCCTTATTTTCCCCTGTTTTTGGTAATGAACGTCGCTTAGTTGCACTGGCTTATGGCTACTTAATTTTATTTCGCTACTACGATCAGCTCACGACAATCACCCAACAAAAAGTGGCCATGCAATGAAAAGTTCGTAAAAGTACTACGTTTTAAAGAAAAGGTCAGTAGACCCTACTCACATAGCGCCGATCCTGCACTCAATCAGAACTTATACGACATTGAGTTGATGAAGATAAAATGTTGAATTGTTAAACCCTAAATAATTTGCAGATATCTGAAAATTGACAGGATGCGGTATTTCTTAACGTTTTTAGTCTGATCTGAGGTTAGCTTCATTCTAACAATGGATGGCGCCAGTATTTAGTTCATAAATTTTCCCGCAAAACTCCACCAGCTTTTCTCACGTACAATTGTGTTAAAGCCATCATGCAGCCCCTAAAAAAGTGCCGCTATAGGCCCGGGCCTCTCGGGCCTACTTGTAAATCCGGCCCTGGTCACGTTCGTTACGTTGTTTATTACCGTCCTATAGACATAGTCAGGATGTTTCCACGATGAAAATTACGCACCCCAGGACGGTGGTTAAAATTTTCACAATGTGACTTCTACTAAATGATATAGTAGGTTGCGGGAAATTTTAGGTTTCTGCTGGAAGAACTTGATAACTTTATGAAAACAAGCGGCTACAGCGACTGCCTAGTCGCACCGTTCTTCTGTACAGTTCCTCCACTTCCAATGTTGAGACGTGCACCTCTATCATGCACTACAACAGCTAGCTATCTCTATTATACTAATCTAAAAGCAGTAGCCATCACAAATGCCGGTTAAAAATGTGTTAGCTTTTAGGCCTATTTTACATTTTAGGTGTAATTGTCAACTTTTAGGCCTAATTTTAACCAGCAGTTTTAATTTCGTAAGTACCAGCTAACGGAGATATGGATTGTATAGTAAGCCTATTCATTTTTGCAACACGGTGCGCCTTCAGGCACACATTTATAGTGTGACAGCGTAACGCGCAATGTAGCCTATATAGATCAGTGGTATTAGGGAAGGACGAGAGACGCTGTTGATGAAGCCAACAGCGACTCGTAGCAACTTGACGTTGCCATGGTAATATGATTTTAGCCCTAATTTTCATTTTTTAGGCCTAATTTTAAAAATGTAGTTTTAATTTCGTAAGTAGAAGATAGGCCTAATGGAGAATTTGGTTCGACGTTAAGCCTATTCATTCATTCAGCAATGCGACGAGACTATTTAAACGAAACTAAAATCCATTTGTTTTTATTGAGGATTTTAATTTATGATTTTAATTCGACGATCAAATGTTACTATATAAAATTTAGTTACGTCGAAGAAGTCTATTAGCTATGACGAAGTAACGATTTTTAATTTGCCATGTTATTTAACTAACTTCTCACACTGAATCTAACGTTGTAAACAATGGTCGTCAATATCTGGTGCCGTTGCGAAGTTGAAAAAAGCGACGGACGGACGGACAAACTCGTCTCAATAGTCTACTCAGCCGGTACGGCTGTACAGAAGACTAAAAACTAACGGATACCGACAATGCTGTAATTTTTGCTGTTTCCTGCTATTCTACTTCCGTCCTTCCAAAACGGAAGGAGTCCTTCCAAAACCACCACCCATTTGCAAACGTAAGGTCCGCTGCTGGAGACAGTTTGGTACTGCCAAAACACAGCACACTCGACAGGGCTATAAACGAGCATTCGAAATGTACACAACAAACTACTTCAACCCTTGCTTGTGCCTTTATTACGTAGCAGATGTTCCTATTCGTTAACTTACTTTTTCATGCTTCGTTCAAAACATGTCTGTTCAACGGAAGTGACGTCACCTATAACGCGACTGAGGGATTGTGGGAGATAACGAATCCCACCAGGATATGAAGGAGGTTGATTTTTGTGGAATTATGAGCACGTGCATGGTACAGTTTATGAGTGAGTCGTAAAAAAAGTCTTCAAGGTGCACAAAATATGCAGTAAAAACACTGCATATCAAATGTACACAGCACACGACTTATGCCATGGTCAAGGCCAACACAAATACACAAACATCTTATCAAATTAGAAAAAAAAAACTTAATACAAAACTAAGCTTTCCCGAGCGGAACAGGTTAGCAATCGAAGTGAAGACCAGGGGCCTTTCACTTCGTTTTATATGCTGGTGCATCTGGATTTATGCGTGAGTTAGGTGGGGAGGGGGGGGGGGGGAGGAGGGAGAAGGTTTGTTTTATATTGTGAAATTCCTAAATTGTGCAAGAGTGGTACATATTCTTTTATATTTTTATTTTCTGGCATAATGTAGTTACGTGATAATATCACTAACTAGAGGAAGCCCGTGCTATGCACGGGGCCGGTCACATTTCCCGGGACACATTTCCCGGGACATTTTCCCGGCACTCTTCCAGACGACTTGTCAGATTGATCGACCACTCATGCCTGGCTCCTTTTTGGCTGCAGGTAGAGTGGGAGAGTGCGTTTTCAATGCGGGCGCGAGGAGGGGAGAAGTGGTTTTCCTTTACGCTTTCCTTTTCCTTTTAGCCGGCCTCCGATATTATTATAAAGATGTTTCTAGATTAATTCTAAGGCATCGTTGTTTGTCTGTAAAAAGAATCGTTGAGTTTTCCAGGTCTGGAGTGTGCCCTGTTTTTAGCTGGTTAGGAGACATGCCTGTGATGTGAAATGCCCCTGCTCGTCATGTCGAACTTGCACTCGCAGGGAAGATCACTTTTACCTATCGCTAACCTGTTCTGCTCAGGGAAACTTAGGTTTGATTTGTACGTTTTTGGTTATTTAAATTTGGAAATTGTTTGTGTATTTGTGTTGGCCTTGACCATGGAATAATATGTGTGCTGTATTTTTAAACTTCTTGGCACTTGATGATGGGGTGCTGCAATTCCCGAAACGTTGTGTTTTTACTCTACATTTGTGCACTTGTGAAGTTTTTTTTTTATGACTCGCTCTCTTTGATGCTTTTAATTTCTAATCTGAGGTACAGTTTACTGAGGGCCTCTGAATGGATTACCGATTGGCTCTGGATGGAGCCATAAGTCGCGTTTCGAGGTAACGTCAGTTTCCCTCATCAGACTCTTTTGTTGAGGTTACTCATGGGTTTCTCTGCATTGGCGGTACCAAACTATCTTCAGAAGCGTGCGTGTGGTTTGCTTACAGTTTGGCGGTTTTGGAAGGACCCGATAGTGTAACTATTCGCCAACCAAGAATATTTCTATACTGCCGTGGCGACATCTATCATCCATCATGTCATTACATCTCGCAGAAAGCAAAGAAATTCTTTCAAAAAAAAACAAAAACAAACGAGTTACATATCGATTAACATGAGAACACGTGGTACGTACTTCTCGGCCAGCAGGGAGAAAGCTGTTGCTATATAACGGACAGTAGATGGAGCAACAATACATACTTGACATTCGACGTTTGTGAACATCCACCTTTAAGTGGAAAAAAGTCTTGCTTGTTGCCAAGTACAAGACCAGGAAGCAAAGAAAATGGCTTATCCTCTTGCAACAGGTTTGTCCATCGATCGATGGGCGTGGTTCCAGTCCCGTGACGTCATGTGCAGGCAGGGTTTCGAATTTCACGGAACGAG
>JAHWFP010211825.1:0-19702 GCA_023313725.1 Lithobius niger | reverse complement strand
GTCAACTAGCCTAATGTACATCCGCTTTTAAACTTGTGGATAGTCAAATGGCATACAAGTAGCGAGTCAAGTGCGCTTGCACGGTTGGGTATAGTAGACGTTCACATTGAGACAGTAAAGGGCGAGTAGCAAGACAACTCGACTCACACATTACTCGGCCCAGTCAACTAGCCAATGCACATCCACCTTAAAGGTGGATGGACATTGGGCTAGTTGACTAGGCCGAGTAATGTGCGAATCGAGTTGAATTGCTACTCGCCCTCTAGAATAGAGGTTTACATTGGGAGAGTAAAGGGCGAGTAAAAAGTCAACTCGACTCGCATATTACTCGGCTCAGTCAACTAGCCTAATGTACATCGGCCTTAAAGGTGAAGACCTAGAACACCGACTGATAATGTATGAGTTTAAGGAAATAGCAGCTACTTATACGAAAACCGGTTGCTGGTTCAGGTGTGATTTTGTTTCTTGAAACTCATACGAAATCATTTTCGGAACCAAACCTTTATGCTACTCCTCGTATCTAAGATAAGATAAAGTAACAGCCAGTATCGTGCACAAATATAACTACACTACGTTTCGAGAGGAGGCTGGAGTATTGATACACTTATTGAAGCCGTTGTTTTGGTTTTTGAAACCTCATACTTTGAATGGGATAAAAAATTGTTTGCTCAAATTAATGGCGTTTCTTTGCGACATTGTGCTCAACACCATAGACACCAAATTTGTTACTTCCTTTCCTCAAATTGCATACTATAAACGCTACATCGACGATAGCATTAGTTTACTACCAGTGCAGCAAAAAGATTTCATTTTACAGTTCCTAAATAACATCACCGCATCGCTCAAGTTCACAATGGAACACTCAAAGGATCAAGCCTTGTCTTTCTTACATACCAAAGTAATAATAAACAACAATACTGTAGAATTTATGCACTTTCGTAAGCCTACGCAGACAACCCGCACACTTAATTTTCATTCCTATGTTGACCAACACTATAAAAGCAATGTCGTTTTAATGAAGTAAAAAAAGTAGCATCACACACAACCAACCCATTATATCTCAATACCGAACTTGATTACATACTGCTCAAATATGTTGAAAATGGGTATCTTCTAGCCTATACCAAAAGGCTCATTTTGAGAGCTCTTGGCCCCAAAAGGGATTCCCCCCCCCCCTTCCTTGTTCCTGACACTCCCATACTTCCAAGGAATCACCGAAAAACTGAAAAAATTGCTGATACAACAAAATATCAGGCTTGTGTCAAGTAGACACAGAAATATAAAGCAAATAACGGAAAACAGTCATAAAATAGATCAAGGCAAAATAAAAAATACGGTGTATCGTATACCATGTGGTGAAAGCACATGTGGGGTCAGTTATATTGGCCACAGCCTGCAAAGGCTACAGGAACGTCTCAATTCCCACAAATCAAATTTTAAATTGCATACTGAGTCCAATTCACTTATTCAACACTGTTTTAAAACAGGAATCTCCCCCAAAAAACTCTCAACAGGGCATGCACCAGCCCTGGATAGGACTGAAATACTTTTCACCGAAAAAAAACACCAGGGCAAGAATAAACCTTCAATCACTTATTATCCTTACTCGTGTACCTCCTGTTTACAATCATTTAATTCCAAAAAAGCAAATCTCTAAAAGAATATTTTCCAGTCATCAACACCCTACAACTCAACAAATTCAACAAGTTCAAGAAAAAGCCGTCTAACTAAACCACCCTATTTAATTTGGACCAGGCCAAATAATTCTGAACCACGTGACATCACTGCCTCCTGTTACCACTCTACTTCCGGGGGGCCATCCTGTAATATGGTGTATCATTTGGTATGTTTTTTTTTAATTTTTTTTTTATTTTAAAGTTTTAGGCCTTGACCATGCCTGAATGGTTTGTTTTTATAGACTTGTGACTCGGCAGATACTGCCATGAATTTTTAAAATGTTTTAGTGTTTATTTTAACCTGAAAACGGGAGGTTGTCCTCTCGAAACGTAGTGTAGTTATATTTGTGCACGATACTGGCTGTTACTTTATCTTAATTGCAAAAAGTGCTGAAACTTCTCAATCTCACTCCTCGTACCTTACAAGTTGCGACCCAGGTCAAACTGATTTGGTCTGCTACCAATGCGGTGGCACCAGGCACAAGTTATCAAGTTGCAGCAGCCCACAGACCCTGGAATCAGAAAGAGGACGTGGGAACCGAGGGCGGGGTTAAAATGTCGTGGCCAAAGGAAAGTTTTCCAAGGAGAACCTGCTGAAAATAAGACGAAAATAGCACGCTTTACTCATACGAAATTCGTAACATGTACAGCTAGTTGACTGGGTCTAGTAATGTGCGAGTCGAGTTAACTTGCTACTCGCCCTCTACTTCCCTTGTAGTGTAGATGTTTACATTGGGGGAGTGTTGGGAGAGTAAAGAGCGAGTAGCAGGTCAACTCGACTTGTATATTACTGGGTCCAGTCAACTAGCCTAATGTACATCCGACTTTAGCAACAAAATTTGATAGAAATAGGACTTGGCTGACAGAAGCATGCACGTTTTGATGGCTTAGTTAGTGAATGGGCAATCAGAAAATGGGCTGCTCCACACAATCTGAAAATACATTGGGCTGGAGCAGGGATTGTACTATACCAAAATAAGTAACTAATAACAAAACTACACACAGAGAAGCACTTTTCACGACCATTAATAAACCGATCAATATAATATGCTGAAACTTACTACAGTAGTTCTATAAGAAAGTGTCGAAAATCCAACAGGAAGTGAATACACAGGGTTCCAGTAAATATCACATAAATCCTAAACTGTTTAACCGACTGGTCTAAAATTTTGCAGACGTATTCTAGAACCGTCAATTAATATTTAATGCCATTTTGTTGTAGCTCTACCCGAAGTGATGGAAGTGTCAGGTCCGGTACGATTTCTTCACTTAATGCATAGGTTATAAACGTGTTAGTCGGTAGGTTCCAAATTTTACACATACCTGTATAATATATATATAATAAATAATGTTCAATGAGAAAGTAGAACTACCAGATGTGAATATACATGTCACTTCTGATAGTCAGTCTAGGACGTAGCTCCCTTAATTTGCTGGTTCATTCAGGAACATGACATTAGTATAGTTTATCCACCCAAAACCAAAAGTGGTATCAAAAGCCGCCAAGCTTTCAAAAACGATCAGCCTTTGAAGGTAGTGATATTATTCAACCAGGGAAAGGCCGCCAAGGTTAATCCCATTAGCCAAGTTAATCGGACCGAATAATAGTTCGAAAGTTAAATGAAAACAGAACATTGCTACTCGCTGTAGCAATCTTCAAGTTTTCATTTAACGTCCAAAGTATTATTCTGTGTGATTAACTTTGCTAATAAGATTAACCTTGGCAGCTTTTTCCTGGTTGAATGATATCACTGCCTTCAAAAACCAATCGTTTTTGGAAACTTGGCGGCTTTTTATACCAACTTTGGTTTTGGGTGGATATCACAACTTTCATAGGACTGTGAACGTACATAAGGTTAAACCGTCTATTCTTCATCTGTACCTTTTTTTCTAGAGGAATTTGTATCTTGTATTTTTGCACATACTGTCTAACAACCGCTGATTTCCTAGACCCACAGTCATGCGCTCCCCAACATTACATTACAACAAACACATTCCAATACAACATAGGGCAAAGTACTGCCTACAAACAACTGCCTGCAGAAGGATTGATTGATTAATTGATTTATTAAGGGAGCTTTGACCACAACTGACAAAATACGTAAAATACACACACACACACACACAAAATACAAACAATACATTATGAAATAAAATAAAGTAAAATAAAATAAAACACAGTGCGAAATACAGCCACAGCTAACTGAAGCGACCTGACGCATTGCAAAAGGCCACTACCGCCTTTAAGCATTGGATATTCTTGACGCTACCATGAGACGACACTGACAACAGAGAATGAACGTCCTTTGGAAAATGATCTAGCCAAGTAGACTGCAAATCGCGAAACAACAGACACCTCAATAGGAAGTGATCTATTGTCTCTACCTCTGCTCCACAAAAACATAACTGAGAAACATGAGCATCCCACTTAACCAGCAAAAAGTTCACCACCACATGACCTAATCGAAGTCTAGACAGCACTACAGCTGCTCTACGAGGCAGTAGATCCAACTCTGCTGGATACAATATGAAAGGACGAACATTAAAATAATGGGTACCAGTGCCCTCCTCAAACCACTCATCTTCCCAGGAATTTGAGTTTGAGTTTTTATTGAGTAAAAAGGGCCTTCAAGCAATACGCTCATGCTACAGACTAACTTACACACTACTTAAACACTAAGTGCAGGAATTGAACAATAAATTTCTTACAATGAAATGTGACAATTGAACTTGGCGGGCGGACCACCAGCATGGGCTGATATATCTAGACACACGCTAGTGTGTCGCGCCAAGTTAGGCAACAAACTTCACATCAATTCAATATTTTACTTTACTTTACTTTGTAAACCATTGTAGCGCGACGCCATAGCGTCAGTGTCTTATATCTTGAGCGTAGTTGGGCACACTTCAGGTACTTGGGGAAAAATAATAATGCGGTACAAAAGCTTAAATTGTGTTGAAATCGAAAGCAATGACCCACCTGACAAAAATTAACTCGTGTAGGAATGCCTGCTAAGCTGCTTTCAATGCAAAATCTGACCCCCAATAACGTTGAAAATATGTTACTTTCCGCTCATCCCCATGTGAAATCCCATAGAGTGATTATTCATCGATACCGAGATAACGGGAAGGCTTCCAGCTATCAAATTGGACGAATGGGTGCACTACAATACGAACTGCGTATCTTTTATGGTTTGAAGCTTGGAGGCCTAACGGGGATGGCGTGGGAGGGCGGTTAAGTACGAAAATATTGTTATAACCATTGTTAGTATTGTCGGCATCGTCTCTCATTGGACGGCCAAAGTTCGGACAATGAGAACGTATATACTGACGTGAGTGCCTAAACCACACTAGTGTATCACGATAAATCTAAACAACGTTGCCAAAGAAATTGTATTCACGTCCAAATCACGAAAAATAAACCAACACTGTTAACAAAAAGCACAACCAAAACTAACTAAATAAAGCAAATTACAACAAAATTAAAACCAAACCAAAAATCTATAAAAAGGTGACTAAGTTGAGAATGATTCGGCCTATAGGCAAAAGGTAGTTAGCAAATTGTTGAAAACCAATTTCTTGTTGACGTGGCACTTTATTACTCATCTGTACGGTAGTGGAATTGAGTAAATACACAATTTAAAAAAAAAAGGAGTGATATATCAAAAACCAAAAACTGGTAAAAGGGGCCGCCATGTTCCGAATGGTTCGGCCCTTTAAAGGAGTGATATCAACACACCAAAACATTCGCCAACTTAATCGGACCGAATAATATTTTGGACGTTAAACGAAAACTTGAACATTGCTACCGAAAGTAGCAATGTTCTAGTTTTCATTTAACCTTCGAACTATTAAGCGGTGCGATTAACTTGGCTAATGTTTTGGTGTGTTGATGTCACTCCTTTGAAGGGCCGGACCATTTGGAACTTGGGGGCCCCTTTTACCAGTTTTCGTTTTTGATGTGATAAAAGTTCACTATATCAGACTACTGTTTTGCACTGTGTGAGTGCTACAATCAAGTAAAGGTGCTATAATGTGTGAAAAAAGTTCTTCCTAAAGTAAAGATAAAAAATATCCTAGATATATACCTAAACTACCCAACTGTCACCTTTAAACCGTTGCATACAGCATTTTTAATAGTTCATAGAAAGAATTTGGGATTTACCGTTTATAGTACCATTTCGTACTACTAGATGCTGGTGCAAAACCTTCTAAAGTTAAGGTCAATCATGTTTCCTATCCACAAGCTCTGCAACAAGATAGCACAACTTGCGGCACGGCGGGTTTGACAAGTTGCGCCACCCGATGACAGACTTTGGAAAATCATGATATAAAAATCCTCGTCAATTAGGAAATTCGTTGTGCGTCGTCAAGATATAGCACCATTCTGCTGTACGGCCCACTATGCTTGGTTTTAGCCGCCATTTTACTGGCGTTTCCGATACGTCCTTTATTTACTTTAGGACAAACGTAGCGACAGTTTAAGATAATTCGTGCGTTTTTTCACACGCTATAGTTTTTCGTTCTGTGATATTATGGTCTGTGATAAGATGGCTTTTTGAGAAAAAAAATTAAAGCAGACGGAAAAAAAATAATTCGATTACCACAGTTGCTAGACAACGGCATCTAGTGAAAAGAAATGGTACTAAAATTCTTTCTTTTTATGGTATAAAACGTGTCCCTCTTTTCAATTGTTCTTTTTGTGTTGACAAGAGTTAAAAGAGGCTTATTATAATGCTAGGAACTGTTCACTCGTTAAAAATGACGGATGCACCTGTGCACCTTCCACATTTTTAATTTTTATGTTTATAACTTTAACTTTTAAATCTTTAAATTTTGAAGTTTTCAACTTTAAAATTAATATTTTTAAATCTTAGAAAGTTTTAAAAATTTAATTTTTTTTATTTAATTTAACGACCACAGTATTATCAAGGTTGGAAAGGCTTAGGAGAGTTATCTTCCTTGCTACTTAAGTATTACTTAGGAAATATTCGTTAAAGCTTAATATGCCTAAATAGTAAAATATTAGGCCTAATTGTGCCATCCAATAGAGTGCCAACATACTACAGCTGTACCATCGAGTTACCTGCATGTCTCATCTTAAAACTTCCAAGCCTATGCGGGGCCCTAGTGGTATTTGTGGCTACTAACACCTCTGCTAATGTTCTGTGTGTGAAGAAGCATGGAGATTAATCAATATCAAAGGTATATTAGTAGCCGTAACTTCTCCCAAGGGTCGGAATGCAACTTCTAGTGTACTCCCTAGCATGTATGACAAAAATAACCCAGATATTGACTGTATTCCTTTGATATTTTATTCCCTTCACAACATTCCCTTGATATCATCCCTTCATATTATCTGTACTTTCTTGATATTATGATATGGTGTATTATCTTGATATTATGATATGGTGTATTATCTTGATATTATGACACAGGTGTAAGATACAGGTGTAATATCGCTTACGTGACATTTAAGGACTGTGATTGATTTATAAAACGGGCTCATAACAAACGTCATGTAATTTCTTTGCCCTTCCTTTGACTGTGGTATCTACTTGCCATCCAATCATTAGGTCCAGATATCAACTGTATTTCTTTGATATACGTATATGCCCTTGATATTAACTGTATTCTCTTCATATTACGCAATTAGATGAAAGTGTATTGTCTCTTAAGTGCCCTTTAAAAAATATATGATTGAGTTTATAAAACTCACTTATAACAAATGTTTTGTATTTTTTTTTAGCGCATACTGTGAGTGTGGTCTCTACTCTCCATCCAAACATTTCATAGACAGTCTATATCCAGTTGCTCGGTAACCTGAGTGTGCACCAGATGATACATCCTGCACATGTGAGCAACGAGCCAGCGCCTGTTTAGAAGCATGCTTCAGTAATGCACTTCATCGTCTTACTACTGATTCCACACATAACCGTTGGTATGTAACACATCTAGTGCTTCATACTTGAAGCATCATTTCAGCAATGCCCCGCACTTTATTTAATAGGCAGATGCCTGCTAACAAAAGAAAGACGAAATAAACAAGAAATCAAGAGATAAAGGAGTGAAAAAAATCAAATAGTCAGCATCAGAGATTGGCCTTGATCTAGACACACTGACGCTATGGCGTCGCGCTACAATGGTTTACAACCTCGACAATATTATTGAATTGATGTGATGTTTGTTGTGATGAACGCGCCAAGTTAGGCAACAAACATCACAACAAACATCACATCAATTCAATAATATTGTCGAGGTTGTAAACCATTGTAGCGCGACGCCATAGCGTCAGTGTCTTATATCTTGAAGCATAATAGTTGGGCAAGGTTCTAGGAAAAAACGGCCCCGACAAAACGACCCCGGAAAAATCGCCCCCGACAAAACGACTCCAGGAAAAAACGCTCACGGTAAAAAACGCCCTCAGGAAAAAACGACCCAAGAAAAAACGCCCCCAGGAAAAAATGTCCCTAGGAAATAAAGCCCCCTTGAAATAATGTCCTTCTTAAGTAAATGATTTCTGGTTCGCATCTCCAGGTTCACCCCATTTCTTAACTACACTTAAGTAGTAAGTTTCAAAATTGAGCTGGTTCATCTATACAGGCATTAGTTTGCCACAGGTGACGTAAGGCTCCAAGAAATTTATTTAAAAAAAAAAAGGTTGAAATTGTGAGCAATTCCACGCCCCGAGGACAGATTCCTCTAGCTGATGATTACCTATATTACACCCTGTCTGTTTGCATTTGATTTACTTTAAAGATACACGTTTTTCGTAAAAACCTATACAACTTAGACAGCCTTGTAAGCATTTTCACGTGCCCAATAGGGATTCATCTAGAAATTTGTGCCTTTATGACACTCATTCCGTGTGCATTTGATTTACTTAAAAGATATTCTGTTTTGCTTAAAAATTGATACGACTTTGTGAGATTAAAATTGTGGGTGATTCCGTGGAGATAGTCTAGAATAGGAGACTGTGTTCTGCAGCCACAGACTTTTTGATAAAGAAAAGAAGGCTCGTTTAAGGAAAAAAGTAGCTAAGTATGTAAATTTTAAACGGGGAAAGTTTAGTAAATACGCAAAGATATTATTAAAATAAACATCTTGGAGCTGTAAGTAATTCGAAGCAAACTAATGCTCGTACAGATGAAACAGCTCAATTATGAATCTCACTGGATGTTTTTGACGGCGAAAGTTTAGTTTAAGGAAAAAAGTAGCTAAAATGAATTTTAAACGGAGGGTAAATACGCAAGAAAAGTTTTTTTAACAACGTTCTTGAAGCATTAAGTTACCTGAAGAAAAACTAATGCTCGTATAGATGAGCGGTGTTAAATCCGATAGTCAGCTGCGATGACCACCACTGGGTCATTTTTCCTACTTGAGGGCGTTTTTTCCTGGGGAGTTTTTTCCTAGGGGCGTTTTTTCCTGGTGGCGTTTTTTCCTGGGGGTGTTTTTTCTCGGGGGCGTTTTGTTGGGGGCATTTTTTCCTGGGGGTGTTTTTTCTCGGAGGCGTTTTGTTGGGGGCGTTATGTCGGGGGCGTTTTTGCCGGATACCGTTGGGCACATTACAGGTACTTGGGGGAAAATAATAATGCGGTACAAAAGCTTAAATTGTGTTGAAATCAAGAGCAATGACCCACCTGACAAAAATTAACTCGTGTAGGAATGCCAGCTAAGCTGCTTTCAATGCAAAATCTGACCCTCAATAACGTTGAAAATGTGTTACTACTAGCTAGTCCGCTCATCCCTATGTTAAATTCCATAGGGTGATTATTCATTGATACCGAGATAACGGGAAGGCTTCCAGCTATGAAATTGGACGAATGGGTGGAGTGCAATACGAACGGGGGTACCTTTTATGATTTGGAGCCTGGGGTTGAAATGGGGATGGCGTGGGAGGGTGTGTAAGTACGAAAATATTGTTATAACCATTGTTAGTATTGTCGGCATCGTCTTTCATTGGACGGCCAAAGTTCCGACAACACTAGTGTATCACGATAAATGTAAACAACGTTGCTAAGAAATTGTATTCACGTACAATTCACAAAAAATAAACCCAAAGCCAAAGCCAAAGCCAAAAACTGGTAAAAGAGGCCACCAATTTGAGGGTGGTTCGGCCCTTCAAAGGAGTGATATCAACCCACCAAAACTAACTAAATAAAACAAATTGCAACAAAATTAAAACCAAACTAAAAACCTATAAAGACGTGACTAAGTTGAGAATGGTTCGGCCTATAGGCAAAAGGTTGTAGCAAATTGTTGAAAACCAATTTTTTGTTGACGTGGCACTTTATTACACATCTGGACGGTAGTGGAGTTGAGTCAATAGACAATTAAAAAAAAAAGGAGCGATATCAACACACCAAAGCATTCGCCAACTTAATCGCACCGAATAATACTTTGGACGTTAAATGAAAACTTGTAGCAATGTTCTAGTTTTCATTTAACATTCGAACTATTAAGCGGTGCGATTAACTTGGCGAATGTTTTGGTGTATTGATATCACTCCTTTGAAGGGCCGAACCATTCGGAACTTGGCGGCCCCTTTTACCAGTTTTGGTTTTTGATATGATGTAACACACTAGTCAGAGAAAAAAAGAAGAAAAAAAAAAAAAGAAATGGGACTCCAGCCTGGTCGTTAATACAGAGGACTGATTTTTGAAATTGACAACGAAATAACTAAACGTACCGCGCGGCTGCCCACTGTGCTTATTGGGCATAGCGTCACAGTTCACATGCTTGCCATTTTAATTATAGTCCTCGCAGGCTGTTTCTGCGCCTGCTGGTGAATAACGTGAGTATCATGTCTCAGCCAAAAAAAAAACCAAGGATTCACTATGTGGGCGTAGTGGCTTATCTGGCTAGGATGACGTTCTTTAATCTCTGGCTATGATCTCGTAATGCCGTTTCACAGCTAGAAGTTAGTTGCGAGTCCAGTGCGATAGCAAGACAACATTGTCACTGTGGTAGAATAACAGGAAGCATTTGGAACTATGTTACAGATTGACACATTTCCAACGTGTCAATCCGTGATAACTTGATAAAATCTTCCTTTTAATCATACAACCCCCCTCCCGGCCGCGTAACCTACCCACGCACAGCAAAATTGATCGATTCGAGTCATTTGGCAGTTCAAAAGCAGATTTACTTTTTCCAATACAGAACAACGTGCCGTTACACTTGATGTCCGCTCGATGACTCTGCCATAACTCAAAATGAGGCTGGAGTGGAGGGACGGTGTCAGGAGCTACGAAGGCCTGACAATTAGATTGAGAGAAACTTAATTCGATGAAACGTGGACATATACACGAGCAACCTAACCGTACCAGTGTTGCAACTGGTGCATCTCAGACCAGCCGTGCGTAGCACGGGCTTCTCAAGTATTAAAAAATAACTTTGGGTCGATATTGACAAAACTTCTTAATATCAAGAAAGTTAAGCACAGATCAGCCCGCAATCGTCGGAGTTCTAATGACTCAAGGCGAAGATGCTCCAAATGCTGCATATATTACTCTAAGGTGGCAGGAATATAAGGCCTCATAACATTGCTTTGGTAAATAGGAATTTGGCGATGTTAAATCAACTGACTTGGCTCTTGGAGATGAAATCTGCTGCTTTCTTCCTAGATGGCCTTGTGCAAATGGAGTAATATAAAGCGAGAGTTACAACATGGATCCTCCCACGTTCTACGGACATGTATGAAATTTATTCGCTCCTGGTAAAAGTAAACAAATAAGGAATTTATTGCAACTGAAAAAATTCTGAAAAACTGGTCCGTTGTAAAGAGTTCAAAAGTACTAAAATTGTTGAAAATGTATCGTTTCACAGGGATCTGAGGCACTTAAAGCACCCAACCTTTTCCGTACTCTCCCTCCCTTAGCTCAATTGCCGTGCCATGTTATGAATTTTTTGCTCCTTTCCTCCCCTCCTTCCCACAAAATTCTTGTGTATACCACTTCTTGAACGCTGTCCATTTAAAGTGGTACTATCACCGATTTAAAAGCGAACGATTTAAATACCGTGGCGCCATCTAGTGGCAGTGATATTGTTAACCTTTACAGCTTCCTCCCAGTTGTACGAGGACGTACCGACGTTTTACTCAATAATTAAGGAGAACGTGGCTTGTTTGTTTCGTTAAAAGAAATGCCATTGTGCATTCCTTCACTTGGTGCAAGCTTAGAGCAATATACTTTCTTCGTTACGGGAGGACCATAATCTTACCGAAAGCAACAATCAATAGCTTTATTTCGTGACTTCATCGTCAACTAGGGGGGCAATTGGGATGCAGGGACAAACAGTGGAGGCAAAAACAGGAGAAACGTCTGTTGTTACTACAGTGAATTGTTAGGAAAACAACAATTTTTTTTTCATACACACAATACTTTCATGAAACCAGAACTTCGGCGTTCTAACACCAGATAAGACCCCTTCAACCTGGACGATTTATGGTAAACTGAACCCGCACCAGTGATTATCTTGTTCCGGTTTCATAAAAGTTTTGTGCATGTAGAAAATAGTTGTTGTTGTCCCTAATAAGCCACCGTTTGTTGCAATAACGCAGCTAAAAAATGGCCGGCAAACAACAATAAGGAGAACCGGGGGGGGGGGGGGGGGGATTGAGGCTTAATGGCCAGGGGCGTACTGGCCATACGGGAAAACGGGAGGTTTCCCGTGGGGCCTATGCCCTAAGGGCCTGTCAGGGCCTAGTGAAATTTTTTTCATAATGACAAATTCCTGTGAAACGCCACAAGAGAAGGGCCTACATTACCCATTTCCCGGGCCTAAATGTCCCTCCCAGTACGCCCCTGTTAATGGCGCGTCGACAACTTGGTCATTAGCGCCAACCTCAGTCACAGTCTCAGTCAGTCAGAGAACCGGGGCAAGGCGTGGCGTTCGAGATTAGCTTTGATACCAAAGCTAATCTCGAACGCCACGGGCAAGGATGCTTCCGTATATATATCATATGGTTAGGCAGTGCTATGCTAAGAGCTTGGGGCAGGGACAGTTCCTGTCGCGAGTGGCGCTGCGAACACGTTCGGTCGAGCTCGTCGGTGTATTAGCATTGAATTCAATGGGCATGATGTGATACGGTCTCGTTTCGAGACGTTGTTACGGCTATGTAAAACAAATAAAATAATTTTAACAATGAAGAAAGATAATTTATAGTTCCTCTCATAACATAGTGAAGTGAGAAAATATTTACTCCAGTAGAAGTATTTTTAAAAACGATTTGAAAACAAGGTTCGCAACGCAACGCGTCATTCTCATTCTCGCCTACTGGTTGCTAGGCAACAACAAGTAACGCAGGCAAGCCATCCAAATTCAGCTGCCAAAAAGCCAAACAAACAAAACAATTGTGAAATATTGAATTAAACAAGTTTAATTTTTTTAATTAGTGTAAATAAAGCAAAAATAAGAAGAGTTTAGCAACACGTGTCTAAAATTAACCACATAACTCACACGAAAAACTGCTGGACTAGGCCAACTGGTAAATCGACAGTTGCCGTCTCGTGATTGCGGCAGTTCTATTATTTTCGACAATCAAATCATGGCGAGGTGAAAACTGGTCACAGTTAAATTAACACGTGTCCGCCTGAAGCGGGTGTAAATCTAGGATTAACAAAAAACGTACTTAATACATTGACAGTGTTTGTCAGATGCGTGCATGCATTCCAATGCTACCGCTAGTTTGTGGACATCATCTAGGCACACGCTAGTGTGTCGCCGCCAAGTAACAGTAGATCATCCCATTGTAGACATCCGATTGTTAAAAAATAGATTGTTAATGATAAAGAGGCGGCTCACTAGCAGACACATGTGTCTGTTAACTGTAAGCAACTGAAAGCTTATTTTGGCATCTGGAGGATAAATCCCAATGCGACAGAAATGTTTCAAATTGTGGAAAATGTAAGGGAAAGGGTGAGAGATTAAGAAAAACTAAAATTTAAAGCATGAGTGTCCACCAATCATAGAGAAAAAGATGCGTCAATAACGTTGTTTTTATGTTACTGTCTAGCTAGCTAGCTGACTAGCTAATAAGATTTTTCCCATGTTAAATCCCATAGACTTTTTGCTCATGGCTAGCGCAAAATTGAGAAGGCCTATGTACCTGAACTTTTGCACACGGATGCATAGTGATCTGAGGATGGTCCTTTTGTTGGTTTGGGGGTTGTAGGGGTCAGGACAAATGCGTGGGAGGGTTTTGAAATTCGCCACGGGCGAATTTAAATTTCGTTTCTTTTCCAAGTTGCAACCAAAGATTTTAAGCAACAATGGCTTAAACAATCAAGACTGGTCCTTAGATTTATTGTAAAAGCCTGGACGAACTAAAAACTGAACTGTAACGAAGGACAAAATAAAGAAACATTAACGTTGCCGTGGATTGCGTAAGAATAAAGAGATGCGCGTTAGATGAAGGTTGCGCAACAATACGAGCATACACGAGCTAATGGATTTTTTGGTTAATAACCCTAAAATAAATTGCTTCGCATTCTGCTGTTTTAGTAACAGCGACTTTCGGGGGTTTCTGCATGACTAAATGTGAACGAAATCTTGAAAAATTAAGAGGAAGGTGAAGGGTTAAACAAAACAACTAAACGGGATGCGCTGATTGACTGAGCGAAGCGAACGAAATCAGCGATTGTTAGTCAGTGTGTGCAAAAATGGGATTGAAGCATCTTAAACAGACGATGTAACCTTATGTACGTTCACAGTCCTATGAAAGTTGTGATATCCACCCAAAACCCAAACTGGTAGAAAAACCCGCCAAGTTTCCAAAAACGATCGGCCTTTGAAGGTAGTGATATCATTCTACCAGGGAAAGGCCGCCAAGGTTATCCTATTAGCCAAGTTAATCGCACCGAATAATACTTTGGACGTTAAATGAAAACTTGAAGATTGCTACTGCTAGTAGCAATCTTCTAGTTTTCATTTAACTTTCGGACTATATATTTGTTTCGATTTGGTTGTCTAATGGGTTAACCTTGGCGGCCTTTCCCTGGTAGAATGATATCACTACCTTCAAAGGCCGATCGTTTTTGGAAACTTGGCGGGTTTTTCTACCAGTTTGGGTTTTGGGTGGATAGAACTAACCGGTGCAAAGTGATGTTCCAAATCAATGTCTTTTTTGTCAACTCCCGATCATTTCGTGAGATTTCTTGTATCCAGATGTTGCACGAATCTTTTTCAAAGGAATTTGTTCTGTCGACAAACGTTTTGAATCCTAGCACGAAACAAGCAATCGGCGCAGCCTTTCCCGTATCACCGCAATACTAATTCGGCGCCGCCGCTAACTTTAACTTGCTGCTGGCGCCATCGTGTGAGCAGAACTGGCGGAGCCCCCGGCAATAGCATTGCAAACAGCCCATATTGCCAAACCATGTGAAATATACTGGGTGTAACAAAAGGTCGTGTCCAAAATTAGGTGACTAATTCCTTAGGTCAAACTAAGAATATAATTCATATAAACATTTGGTCAAACACGTCTTGTTCTTTGGTTATCGCATGAATTAAGAACCCAAATTACAACTCCGCCTCCCCATCTCCACCTACGCTCTTGCTATTCCAAAAACAAATCAGAATAGGAAGGTAGTGAATGAAGACAATGAACTGCAGGTAGAGAACAAACTGTTAAGAATCAAGATCAGACTAAAGGAAAAATATCTCTATTGCCAAACAATTTGTCCTGGAGGGGAAGCAACAATTGTTCGAAAACTTCGTTAGTCGGTGGTAACGTAGAACTGATAATACCATAGATTTTTTAATAACGCAAAGTATTAAATGCGAACATCAGTTCTGCACAGGTCGAAACTAAAATAAGAAAACATTGGGGAAAAGGAAAAGGCCGATAACAGTACTACTGGGTCAAAGGGAATCATTTTGAACTGCACGAACATGCTGCTGGATTATTGGTCTGGTGCTGTTGGAATCTGTTGTCCATCTCTTACTACCGTGTTGAAGGTTTGTATCGATTTAATAGTCCAGCTACTGCAAGTTCGGTGATATTGTGACGAGTCCTTGTCAGCAATGTGAGATGGTTCACAATAATTCGTCAAAAATCCTTCCCTGGGCGTTAGAGCAGGTTTGCAAATGCCCTGCAGACGACGTTAATTCCATGAAGTGCTGGAGTGGTTCGTAAAAATAAAAAAAAATATAAAAATGTTATTGTTTCCCAAAGACACCTGGTTCCTATGTGTGGTTGGGGGGATAGCAGTTACAGTAATTGTTCAAAGTTTCTTCCCTGAACATTAATGTAGATTTGACACCGTCGAGCCAATGAGTTTCGGACATGTTCGAAAATTCCATCGGTGGTTTTATTTTTGCAATAGCAAGAGCGTAGGTGGAGATGGGGAGGCGGAGCTGGAATTTGGGTTCTTAATTCATGCGATAATCAAAGAATACGACGTTTTTGGCCAAATGTTTATATGAATTATATTCTTAGTTTGACCTAAGGAATTAATCACCTAAGTTTGGACACGACCTTTTGTTACACCCTGTATATGGAAGCATCCTTGACTGGGGAGAACGAATTTCGTGAAGGTGCATTGTGTTAAGTAACATATTCCATAAGCGGTTTGTAAAAATACCACGAATTGTTCAGGCAGTTTGCGACAGCACAATGTTTATTTGCCGGCATCTTTGAAGTCCAATGTGGGCCGGCTTAAGCTACGATTTCCAGCGCCATGTTGTCTGTGTTTCTGCAGTCCTTGTCAAGCGGTGTGCTAGTAACCAAGATGGAGCGACTAAAATACAAAAATTATCGTTCTTCTTTGCTAGTAACCATTCTGTGTTGTTACGTTGAGACCGTAGGAGCTGCTGGAGTTTCACCCCCCTGGTGCAAGCAAGTGCTAGTTAGTACTAGATAGCGCTAGATGGTGCCAGATTCTGTCTGCTTTCAATTGGTGATTGTGCCACTTTAATTCATTAAACTTCATTCGCAGCACGTATATAATTCCCGAATACAAATTATTATACTTTTTTTCGCATCCGGATTTTTCTTCTCATGTACAGGGTGTCCCATAAATATGCTGACAAACTTGGGCGATTATGGAAAGCACAGAAACAAGTAACTATTGCTACAAACCCATATCCGAAAATGAACTGTTACCGAGCTACAGGGTGTAGCGGGTGGCTAAATGAAAATTGTTTTGTTGGGAAAAATCAAAGACGCCTAAAGATTCAGAACATAACTTGGTACACAGCATTGTAGTGCTTTGAAATTGTCCAAACTCAAATCCGTCATTTCAGACACGAGCGGGACATTTGGGTGGGGGGAGATAGATTTTTTTCGGTTTTTCTATAACCATCCAACGTTTGTCAGTATATTAATTTATGGGACACCCTGTATACCTTACTTATAATAAATTGCGCTCATTTTCCACGTGATGTGCATATGCAAACAAACCAATCACTTCTACCGCTTCTTATTCTTATTTGTTTTTTGTTTGTTAGGATGAACACTGCTTGCATTAAGGAAGATCGAAACATCTATTCTCCTGGTGAAATGATGGTCGCTGGCTCCCGTCTATCCGTAGATGACTGCCCTTCAAGTGCAGACCAGTACAAGACCTTAACAAGAGACCCACTTTGCTGTCGTTATAGACTTGACCCATTCGCATTCGTTTACACATTCAGTTTCATCAGCTGCCAAGAACTGTAACAACGTATCACTTTTATTACATCATTGTCAAGGGTGCCCATCCCCCAAAAGACTATGTGGAGTCCCCCAATTGTTTTTCTAACCCCCTCCCCCTTCTACCTTTAGGAAAAGACGTATATTTTATAGCATGATTATTTAAATTTAGAAGGCGGGGGGAGGGGGGGGGCTTAAAAAATTGAACGAGTGTAAAATATGACTATGTGACCAGACAAACTGTTGACCAGCAAGCAATTATAGTTAAAATTATTTAGAATGTCATGTCGGAAGTTTATTTTAATTGTTAAAGTTTATTTTAATGCTATAGCCTAAAATAAATTTAAATTTCAGTCAAAATTGGAATTTGAAAATTATTGAAGCCGACTGCGATTTTAACTTTGTTGGCATGTTGCAGACGAGCTGATTTATCGTTCGATGTGATGATGATGTTTGCAATGATACCAACTTTCGTTTTTATAACTGGCTGCCCCTATCGCTGGGGAACTTTTCTCCCCCCCCCCCCCCCCCCCCACCCTCAGGCAATAGTCGGCCAACCAGTCATAACAACTTTTTTTTGGGGGGGATACTTCGTCGTATCCCCCCTCCCCCCAAAAAAGTCGTAAAAACAATAGGCCAATCAGCCATACATTTTTTGTGGGGGGAGGGGAATTCGTACCCCCCCCGCCAAAGGAAAACCGTATCAAAGAAAATCGATTCCAAGTCTCCCCCCCAGTGGGCACTGCTGATCATTGTTGTTGCAATTGTTGCATTGTGGAAAAAGGCCTTAATCACTCTGGTCTATAATAAAGGAGACCGGTTTGAGCCTCTTAATTATAGACCGATTAGTTTAACTGCCCATTTTTCTAAAATCTTTGAACGAATTTTGCAATGCTTTATTACAGAATTCCTAGAGACTAGTAATCAAGTTGAAGTTATACAGCACGGTTTCAGTGTTGGTCACTCCACACTTTCCAACCTTGTTAATTTTTAGTACTAAGGTCTATCATTTTTACAATTTAGAGACCCCTATTGATTTGTGTTTATTTGACCTGGAAAAAGCATTTGATAATGTTGTTCATCTAAAATTAATTCGTAAAATTAATGCCTTGGGAATTGTAGAAAAAATTGCTGACTGGATTGAGTAGTCTGATAGAGAAATTTCTGTTCTCAACAATTTTCATTCTAGTTGGGGTAAAATGACGAGTGGGGTCCAACAAGTTTCAGTTCTCGGGCCCCTACTATTTTCTATGTATATTCAAGATTTTTGTAAATCTGAGGACTTACCTGTAGCCAAATTGGCAGATGATACTAAAGCAGTCTTCATTCTTAATAATTCGAATGATTGTATTTTTGCCCAAAACTTTGTTTCACAGGTACTTGACTGGAATCACACTTGGCAACTGCCTATTAATGCGAATAAGGTTTGCATTGTGCACATTGGGTTTGCGTGGAAAGGTTATGTCGTAGGCCATACACCCATTTCCTCTTCTACTAACGTTGGGGATTTAGGTATTGTTATCGATGATCAACTGAATTTATCATTACATGCCAATATTATTGATGCCAAGGCTAACTCAGTTTTGTATATTCTTAATCATATTATTGTTAGTCGATGTAGATCTGTATACCTGGTGCTCTTTAAGACACTAATTAGGCCTATTCTGGAATATGGGGGTCCCTTTTTGGGAACCCCTATTTATCAAAGCTAAAAAGAAACTATTGAAAATATACAAAGAAGAGTCACTAAACGTTTTACTAATCTGGGGCATTTGTCCTACACCGAAAGACTGAGAGTCCTTAAGTTGCCATCTCTCACTTGGAGAAGTCAGCGGTTTGGACTAATCATGATTTTGAAGATTATTAAAGGCTTGGCACCTGCATTTTAAGATTGTTTCTTTGAAAGCCACTGTTCATTGTACAATACAAGGGGTTCTTCGTACAAGCTAAGGGTTACAAGCCTTTACCTCAATGCTGTTAAAAATGCCTTTACTAATAGACTAATAGGGATATGGAACTCGCTTCCAGAAACTGTTGTTACGCATACCCAAGTTTGTTCTTTCAAAAATGCACTTGATTGATATATTACTGAAGACCTAAGATACTTTTATGATGACTAAGCAGGAAGTGATGTTTTGTATTTATTGGATGTATTTTGGATGTTTGCCTCATTTTGGCTTGTTCTTGTGGCTTGTGTATTTTTTTTGTGTCGTTACAAAATATTAGATTTATTACTGTTACATTCCTTTTGGAAACCAACAATTGATTTGAAAATAAATAAATAAATAATAAATGAATTTATGTTCGACTTGTTGCTTTCATTTGTTCGCCAGTTACGTATTTCAGGTTTGGGTATGGCCGAAAGAAGTAGCACACAAAAATTTTTTTTCGAGGT
>JAHWFP010211820.1:0-10167 GCA_023313725.1 Lithobius niger | reverse complement strand
GTCACACCATCACAATACCCACTCCAAGAATGCTAAGCCCGACAACATTACCCAGCCTGCTCCCCAACCCACATCCCTGATACTTCCATCAACCAGATGCAAACCCAGAACATCCGTAATATCAGTGGATTAGTGCATTATATTCCGTGCGCTGATTGAAATGCAGTCTATGGGGGAGAATCAAAACAAATTCAAGAACACCAGCATGCCGTCAAAAATAAAGATAAAAGAGTGAAGTCGTTCACCACCAGGCCAGACAAAATACAAAATCTTGTGGAATAATTCCAGAATTCTTCTTAAATCAAATTCCAAGTTAGAACTACACCTCAGACTACTCGAGTTTCAACTTTGCAAAAATCCCTCTTGTGAATATTCAGGAGCCAGAGCACAAAAACATCATTGAGATCATTACGTCTGATGTCACTGTGCCAAGTGGTAAGACCAAGTAGTAAGACCTACTGAGACCAAAGCTCCCGTTCTCAGTGAGGAGCCTCCATCGCAGCAACGGCCGACTGCGTCATAAGTCGTATTCCTAAACTCAATGCGCAGCGCGGTTCGCATCGCGTGCGCATCGTGCCTGTGACGTCATCGTGTGCCAAGTGGCCGCTGCGTATTTTTACCGCACGTTGCGTATCGCGCGAAGTTTAGGAACTACAAATTCATTGTTTAAAATTGCGGCGTAGGTGAATCGCGATCGTGTTGCCAACAATTTTGACATTGCAACGGCATCTCAACCCTTCAAAGGCCAGTAGATGATCATGTTCAACTTGTTTTACTAACTGCTTTGAATTTCAAGCTCCCATTAAAAGCCAAGTGACGCAAAGTAGAAAACTTCGTGGTCACGGTGGTACTGTCAGCCATTTTGTTTAGTAGCGTGCGCTCGCGATGCACCTCGGTTTTGCGTATCGTCGGAGGCGGTGCGCAGTGCGTTGCGCATGGCGTTTCTGTCATGTTCCCAAACCGCGCGCACGCCAATGCGCAACCTTTAGGAACGATTTCGTGGCCAGCACGCGTGCGCAGCGTGGTGCGCAACGTTTAGGAATACGACTATAGCGACGTCAGCAGCGGTTAATTCAAAAAGTGCAAAACCATGTCTACGTACCGTGGTGTAAACGTTCTTGAACATCGTCGCCTGAAGAAGACAGCAGAATTTCAGACATTTTTTTCTGAATTTAAAGTTATCGGAAAATTCACCTCATCACAACAGTTGTATTGAATATATTTGGTAACAGTGTAATTTTAAGTAGTATGTTGACGTTGTACCAAAGTAAAGACGTAACAAATTCACCCCAGTGTGCTGAGAGACCTTGCGTACAAAACCTTGGTGCGACCTGTGTTGGATTATGCTAGCTGTGCATGGGACAATGACAGTGAGTGCAACACATCCAGAATTGAAAGAGTGCAGAGAAGAAGCGCAAGGGTTGTGACTGGAGATTTCAAAAGCGACTCTTGCGTCACTGGCATGATTAACAAACTTGGATGGTCCACCCTTCAAACCAGAAGACGTGAACATCGTCTGGAACTGTTGTACAAGATACATAATGATGCAACTATCGTGGACAAGTCCATTTATCTAAAACAGCCGTGTTATTATGGAAAGAATGATCATATCCACAAGATTCGACGCTTTGACTGTACCAGGCATTATTTTAGTGATTCTTTTTTCCCCCGTACGGTGAGAGAGTGGAATCTTTTGGACCCATCTGTTGTCACTGCCTCCAGTTTAGCTGGCTTCAAAAGAGGTTGTAGGGGGCTCAGGAGTGATGCTCTCTGCTCCCACTCCGGCTAATGTGTTGCGATACTTTTTTTTTTCTTTTTTTATTACCTTTTCTTTATTGTTGTGTTTTTCTTTTTTTTTTCCGTAATATGTATTTATATGGTTTACCCCTCTTTTATTTTTGAATGGCCCTGTTAATGCTTTTATTGCGTTGGGCCAAATGGTAAATAAATAAATTACTGTCAAATGCACCGTCACAACCTTTGGATTTCAAATATCTATTTACTGCGAAAATATTTTTTAACACTGTGTTAGGAACGCTTTTCGTGGGTTGGGTGACAGATTAGGTATGAATCGAAAAAATCGACCCCCATAGGGCAACATCCGTATAAGCCATAGTTTCCTCTAATCTATCGCTATACATCACTTCTGGAGCCATGGCTACGGCTAGGAGGGAGTCAAAAGCTAAAGCTAGACCTCACATCAAAGGTCGTACACTAGGCCAAAGGAGAATACGGATTTTCTGGCAAGAATGGTCGGATCATTCAAGATGGCGAGCCAGATGGTCATGTGCCAATGTGTACACGAGTATAAGACGATCATGTCCCAGTGTGTACACGAGTATAAGACGATCATGTCCCAGTGTTTACATTAGTATAAGACGATCAAGTCTCAGTGTGTACACGAGTATAAGACGAGCATGTCCCAGTGTGTACACGAGCTTAAGACGAGCATGTCACAGTGTGTACACGAGCTTAAGACGATCATGTCCCAGTGTGTACACGAGTATAAGACAATCGTGTCCCAGTGTGTACACGAGTATAAGACAATCGTGTCCCAGTGTGTACACGAACGTAAGGCGGTCATGTCCCAGTGTGTACACAAGAGTAAGGTGGTCATGCGTGGTCATGCCCTAGTGTGTACACGATCATAAGGCGGTCATGTCCCAGTATGTACACGAGTATGCACTCTTAAATCTGCTTTGCGTCTAAATGGCTTACCACATTCTCCACATTTAAACGGTTTCTCGTTACTGTGCACAACACCGTGCTTTGTTAAATCGGATTTATCAGCAAAGGCTTTTCCGCACGTCCCACATTCAAACGGTTTCTTTCCACTATGGACTCGAGTGTGTATTGTCAATCGCCACTTTGTAGTAAAACCTTTGCCACACTCTCTACATGCGTAAGGTTTCTCTGTACGGTGCACACGAGCATGAACTATTAAAGTAGATTGCTGTGCAAATGCTTTGCCGCATTCTTCACATTCGAAGGTCTTCTCCCCACTGTGAACTGGCAGATGTACCAATAAAGCTGCTTTTCGTATAAAGGTCTTACCACAATCTTTACATTGAAAAGGGTGTTCGCCACTGTGTATATTACTGTGCACCAATAAATTTGCCTTCGTACTAAAAGCTTTCCCACATTCTATGCATTCATAGGGTTTATTTCCCGTGTGAAAACGTGTGTGAACATTTAAGTAGGACCTTGTACCAAATCTTTTGCCACACTCGCCACATTCAAATGGTTTCTCATTACTATGCACACGGCCGTGCATGGTTAGAGCCGATTTACAGCTAAATGCCTTACCACATTCCTCACACACACATGGTTTCTCACTACTACGCTGACGAGTGCGCTTCACCAAAACTGAATTTTGTTTAAAGGCATCCCCGTACTCGTTACACTCGATGTGTTTCGTACTATGAATATCAGTGTGAATTCTTAGAACTGTGTGATCTTCATAGGCTTCGCCCGAGTCTTCACAGAGGTCTTCACAGCTACTATGTTTATCATTACTACACACAAGTTCTCCTTGAATCGGCTCTTCCATACTGCATTCACGAGCGCACATTTAACGGTGTTCTGTTTAGTGGCTGAAACATATTCGTAACTTCCTTCACAAAATAAAATGAGTCCGTCTATTTATTTCACAGCAGAATCGTAGCAAACATAAACAATAGCTCCGCGGCTTTGGTTGCTTGATTGTTAAGGAATTTACTGGGATCCCGATGACAAGGACATCGATCCCAGATTCCAACAGCCTGGCCTCCACAAAGTTTCACATTTTTGCGACGTTTTTAAGTAATAAAGAAGCATAATTGAGCAACACGGTGAACCGCTAAATAACAAAACTGATGAAGAAAAAAAGATCACATAGTTACCATGGTAATTTAATGTAGCACTACTTGAAAATCGTATGAAAATACCGTGGCGCCATCTAGCGGCAGAGTTATTGTTAACCTTTACAGTCTGCTCCCATGTGTACGAAGCAAGGCCGACTGAGATAGTAGCTGTGCTCCAGCTGAGTGGAGCACAGCTACTATCTCAGTCGGCCTTGGTACGAAGACGGTCCAAACGTTAACTCAATAATTATCTAGACACACGCCAGTGTGTTGCCGCCAAGTAACGGTAGATCATCTCATTGTAGACTTCCGATTGTTAATGATAAAAAGGCGGCTCACTAGCAGACATGTTTCTGTTTAACTGTAGGCCTAAGCAACTGAAAGCATATTTTGGCACGTTGAGGATAAATCCCAATGCGACAGAAATGTTTCAAATTGTGGAATACGTAAGGGAATGGGTGAGAGATTAGGAAAAACTAAAATTTAAAGGATGGGTGACCGCCAATCATAGAGAAAAAGATGCGTCAATAACGTTGTTTTTATATTACTGTCTAGCTAGCTAATAAGTTTTTTCCATGTTAAATAACGTAGACTTTTGTTCATGGCTAGCGCAAAATTGAGACGTCCTATGTAGCAGAACTTTTGCACACGGATGCATGGGGATCTGAGCATGGTCCTTTTGTTGGTTTGGGGGTTGTATGGGTCAGGACAAATGCGTGGGAGGGTTTTGAAATTCGCCACAAGGGGATTTAAATTTCGTTTCTTTTCCAAGTTGCAATCAAAAATTTCAAGCAACAATGGCTTGAACAATCAACACTGGTCCTTAGATGATTGTAAAAGTCTGAATGAACTAAAAGCTGAACTGTAACGAAGGACAAAATACGGAAACATTAACGTTGCCGTGGACTACGTAAGAATAAAGGGATGCACGTTAGATGATGGTTACGCAACAATACGAGCATCCATGACCAAGCGTGATTTTTGCTATAACCAAAAAATAAAATGCTTCTCATTCTGCTGTTTTAGCAACATGATGCTGCATGACTAAATGTGAACGAAGAAAGCAAACGAAAAAAATTCTCAATTTTGCTGATGTAACGGCTAATTATTAATTACAGACATAAAATGCCTCCAAAAAGAAAGGCAGAGCGAAATATAAGATGGTGCGCTGGCTAGGGATAGACCGATATTAAATATTAATATCGGTATCGGTTTTTTTGGGTATCTGTATCGGTGTTTATTTACCGATATTTTAGCCGATACGACCAACTTCCGTGCGTGCTGGCTACTCCACCTAGCTTGTGAGAAACGTTTCCTGCATAACACCGCTTGTATCCCATGACGTCATCTGCACAGCAGCTTAGTGAATTCAACGTGTGTGCATTGCCAGATTCAGGGCAGGGCTTCTTGGGATGAGGTCTATCTGCAGTGTACGCTGGGTTTTTTTTTTTTTTTACAGTCGAAGGTACACTTGCGGATCTGCCACAACTGAGAAAAAAAAATTAGACATTTAATTTTCTTGCACACCAGTTTCATAATGAAGAAGTATGCGTTCGACTTTCTGACCCATTAATTTTTTTTTTTTGAAAATCGGTGTCGGTATATCTGTATCGGATCAGCGTGAGGGGAAAATCGGTATCGGATCGGTATTTTTCTGTATCGGTCAATCCCTAGCGCTGGCTTTTTGTATGTTCACAGTCCAAAGTTACAGGTGCCTATCAACTGCAAGCAACTAAAAGTGTAGCTTGTCATGCTCCGGCTCTACTCCGCACTTGTACGCACTACTCTGGAATACGGCAACCAAGCCTGGTGGATTAAATATGAGGGTGATGCAGACAAAATCGAAAGGCTACAACGACGTGCTACCAAAGTCGTCAACGACTCCACGACTTACCTTACACAGAACGCCTGAAGGTATTACGACTACCAACTCTGCTTTACAGGAGATCAAGAGGGGACTTGATCTTTACCTATAAGTGCTTACATGATTCAAGCAACATCGCAGCAACCTGGTTCACACTCAGTGAGGGCCAACTCACCAGGAACAACGGGAAAAAGCTTTTCCAACAGCGATGTAACTTGCAGGTGCGCCAACTCTCCCTACCATTCTGGGTTTGTTCCCTATGGAACAGACTCCCTGCTGATGTTGTACAGGTACCTTCTGTCTTATGCTTCAAAAGACGCCTACACGCCTATTGTTTTAGACCCGTACCACTACAAGAACTGGTAAACTCCTTCCCAAAGCCAAAAGCTATTGAGCTTCCTGTTGGTGGAGATTCAAGTTCAAGTTCAAGGTATTTCATTTTCTCAACGTACAGAAAATTGTCGTCAGAGAGAGTAACAGCAGGGGGTTCCAAGTCATGTAGAAGACGGTAGTGAGCAGGAAAAAAACATCCTAAGACTTGGTTGTGTTCAACTTAAGATCAAGGGCCAAACCGACTTCATCACAGCAGTTAAGGAGGAGTTGAAGGACTTTAGCAGAAGGGCACAGGAGGGCCAGATCGTCAGCATAGCAGAGGTTATTGATTTTGTGGCCACGGATGAGGAATCCCTCATTTACTGCGTCTAACTTCTAGAGCAGTTCACTAATGTAAACATTGAGCAGCACACCATTTGACACACCAAATGTTTCCGATGTCGAGGTGCCCCATCTCATCAGCATCTGTTGTGTACATAGCCATAAAGTACCCACGCACCACCTAGGGACCTGACGTTTGAAGAGAAGGTGGCAAAGGGTGCTAAGGCTGACACGATCATAAGCCTTCAATATACAGTAGAACCTCGATTATCCAAACTAATTGGGACCGAAGGGTGTTCGGATAATCGAAAATCCAATTTACATGCAAAATAAAAGAGGAAAACTCTTTTCTTTACTCAGTTTTGCTTGAACTTTGCTTGATTGTATAAGACTATTGAATAGGAGTGGCACGATGATCGATAATATCACGATAAAAATTTTCGTGGATTATCGTATCGCGCTTTTTCTGATTTATCAAATTATCGTGCAAAACCCGATGTTTAAATTATCATAGCTCGGAAACCATAATAGCTAGAAACCAGAGCCGTATTTAGCTTTGTGTGGGCCCTAGGCACAGAAGTGCTTTTGGGCCCCAACCCCCAACTGATTTCCATTTCCAAAATAATGCAACAGCATATTTTCACAATAAAAAAAATAGCAAAGTTTGTGTACAAAATTATAAAAAAAATTAAATAAAAATCTTAAATATAATTATAAATATAAAAAGCAGAAATGTAGTACGTACTCAAATAAAACGGGACTATCGCTGATTGAAAATTGTACGAAAACCTCCTGACGCCATCTAGCAACTGTGATATTGTTGACCATTTGACTTGCAAGCGCGCTTATTTTTTTTACGTTATATTTGCGTCCAAATCCATAGTTCGCCTAAATTTTGGCCGATTTTGAAGTTTGAATATACCGTTTGAACCTTTTTTTTCGAGAGCTATCCATTGGTGTTACTAAAAAGTCAGTAGCTCAAATAGTTTTTGAATTATTTAGCAAAAACTAACATTTAACCAAAAATGGACAGCAAAAATTTGTTATGGAATACACAGTTGGAAAAAAACCTATATCAATAAAAATCTGATTCTGAATCAGCATTAGCTGTGCTGTGTACCAAAATACTTGGTAACAGAGGCACTGTCACTGTCAGAATGTTGAGTGAAAGTCATCCGTCTTATAATCGTGTCCATTTATTTTGGTTGAATTTTTAAGCCCATAACCACAATTCACCGTATATTCGAGCCACCTTACCATCCCTGAACCAATGCTATCAGCTATCTATAGGCATCAAAATCAGCCTCACTCAAGCATTCCAACTGGTTTCAAGTTTGAATTCTTTTGCTGTAGTAAATTCATCACTATGCCTGCATGACTACCACTAGAGAAAATAATGCTGCAAGTCAAAGGGTTAACGTTTACAGCTCGCTCCCAGGTGCACGAGGACGTACCAAATTTTCACTTAATAATTAAGGAGGCTAGTAGCTTGTGCATTTCGGAAATGGCGTTGTGCATTCCTTCGCTTGATGCAAGCAAGTGCTAGATTGCACAATATAGCGCTACTTGTTGCCAGATTCTGCAAACTTTCAATCAGTGGTAGGGCCACTTTAATGATTAATAGCTACAAACAAAATTTAGCTTTGAAGTATGGGGGCAATTACAATAAGCACCTTAGTCGATACTGAGATGATATATTTTTTTTAACGAGATTGACCATGGAATAAGAGAGATAATTTCTCCTTCGTACATGACGCCATTCATGACCTGCCACTGATTTGCTGCGCTAAAGCTTAGGTTTTGCACAAGCGGAACGCCGGGTTATACCCAAACGCTTTTCTCAATTTCTAAACCTTTATTAAGGTTTATGACGATTAAGCATGCATACGGCTCGTTTAAAGTAACTGCATACAATCGTTTTTGTGCTCTGGAGGGCACTTCTTCGATAGAAAATAGGAGATTTAGTTAGGAGTACCCTATTCCATGAGTTCCTATATAGTATCGTTCCACCAGACCCTTGGTTTCAATGGCGGCACTTTGCTTAAGAAAGCATGTGAAAATGTGGAACTATGGAAAATAAAACACGCTACAGTTATAGCATCAAGCGATAGCATGGCCTGCAAAGACAGTTGCAAATTCAAATTGCAGGCGACTCCCGTTCTTGCATGCCAAGTATTTTATTTATTGAATGTGATAAGTGAGCATTGGCCCTCTGTGAAAGTTTGCACCTTTGAGGATCGCCAAACAGCCTATTTGGTGCAGCGGTTGTGAGCGTTGACTGGGGCCCTAGCAACCAGACTACTTGCCCCAGAAATGATGAAGGATGCACACCGTAGCCCAGTCTTAACTTAAACAGTGTTTAAACGTTGGTAAGACAACGTCAAAAACCTTAATTGATTGATGTTTATTAAACCCAGATGTGTTTTACAAGTAAAAAAGGAACTGGTACTAAAACGAAAAAAAATATACTTGAACAAAAAATTTCTTTTCATCTTGAATGGGCCCCTCGAATTTTTCGGGCCCTAGGCACGTGCCTAGTCTGCCTATTGTTAAATACGGCTCTGCTAGAAACAAGCGGTTTACGGCATTGAATGCGGAATTACAAGGGCTCTCCAACCAAATGGGCAGTACTGTTGCTAGCCACTTTAGCTGATTGGCGAGTTAGTTTAATGCAAACAATATTTAAGAAATAATTAGTAACACAACTGCAAAATTGTTTCTACATGGTGACGAAGCAGTGGACAATGGCAAGTACATTTTCGTGTCTACTGGCCAAATGTTGAGTGCCACACAGTTAACATTCGTGAAGGTTGCACTGTACGCTTTAGCCAATTTTTTTTTTAAATTAACAAAATTAAATTGGTTATTCCAGCCTCAAAATGCTTTATCGAGATTTTATCGATTATCGGGATAAAACATTTTTGTAACGTGCCAATTATCCTACTACTGAAAAGGAAATTTTGCACGAAATGACGCCAGGAATATAAATAAAGCAAAGCCAATGGTTATTCTTTCTCTTGAAAATGGCAAATTTCTGAACATTTTCTAATTCGCCCATTCTTAAAAGATATTCAGAAATTTGCCATTTTGAGTGAATGATCAGGGTGTGTGTATAATCGGGTTTCGGATAACCGAGGTCCTTCTGTATTTACCCAAAAATATGTCAATCCTGTTTCCAGCTTCTTACTTTGGAAGCTCACCTGGAGATCAACATACTGTGTCATTCATTAGGCTTGATATCCCGAGTTAATTTCCTCGCAATTTGTAATATTTCCTCCACCAAGCAGATTGCGATGTAACACCAAGGTGATGCTGAAGTCGGACACGAGTAGGGGAGCACAGCCCTGAGCGTGGAGGCCATCGCCCTTCAATACTGCCAAGAAAGGGAAGTACCGCTTATGCACGTGCAAAATATCTGCATATCAGCAGATAGGAAGAATAATAGTGACAGGTGAACTGAATGGAAAATTGACGAAAGCTGGCATTCGTCAGCAACAGCCTACATCATTCCTGCCTTCGTTCAGCAACAGCTCCAATATCGAACTGATAGCCAGCTCAGTGAGCTTGAAAGCTAACCCAGTTCCAAGGCTCACTGTGAAAGAGGAGGGATATTTAAAAGTTCGTCTCATGACTCTTGCCTGAAGAAGCCCATCAGTACAGAAAGTCGAAAATTTGCAAGTTTGAGTTGTGGAACTTGAACGTTGTTTTGGTTTTGCGCAAGTGCTGTCTGTTATTTGCTGTTCTTTAGTTGTATTTTATTTTATAATTTTAAGATCACGACGAATCAAGAAGAATAACACAATACCA
>JAHWFP010211819.1:18495-38013 GCA_023313725.1 Lithobius niger | reverse complement strand
CTCTGCCTCATTGAAGTTACGCCTAGGTGCAACATAACTCACATAAATATCAGTTAGAGCAGGGGGCATTGGCTGTTTATTGTATAGGAAGGGTGGTTATTAGTTATAGGGGAGAAAGAGAAAAAAAGAATCCCCTCTCCAACCCCCCTACGCCCCCACCCACCGTTTACCCAAGGAATGGAAAGAAATGAGAAATTACCCCGCCATGGGCCAGTAAAACTCAAGGATCTACCTTTTCGTACAGCTGGCATTGCGCCCACCCCCCTTGGGAGCCCCTAAGGGCCCCAACTCAGAAATTTTCAACGGAATGTGGAGTAACGGAACGCCTTATTTGGAAGGTCTTTATTAGGTGAGTAAAGTGCCGCAACGATAGCTTCGATACGATGAGCCCATCCAAAATGGCATCCGGTCAAACATTAGGAATTTCCTCTGCATCCCTATATCTTACTCAGGCCAAAGAAGGGACGTAGGTGGCAGCACAAAATGCTTCGTTCAATTTAGTTGGTTCATACCTACAACGTCTTTTGCGTTTTGAAAACTCAGTGTGTGGGACTTAGTGCCCCCCCGCAACCATTTCCGGGGGGTGGATAGGCTCTGATGCCTACACTCTGGGTTTCAAACCGCAAAAGACGTTGTAGGTACCAACTAAATTGAACGAAGAAGCATTTTGCTGCCACCTACGTCCCTCTACGGCGTCTTTGGCCTGAGTAAGACATAGGGATGCAGAGGAAATTCCTAATGTTTGACCGGCTGCCATTTTGGATGGGCTCATCGTATCGAAGCTATCGTTGCGGCGCTTTACTATCCTAATGAAGACCTTTCAAATAAGGTATTCCTTTACCCCCCATTCCATTGAAAATGTCTGAGTTGGGGCCCTTAGGACCCCCAAGGGGGGCGGGCACAATGCCGGTTGTACGAAAAGGTAGATCCTCTAACCAAACTTACATTGGAAGAGTTTCACTATTTTCTTTCAACCCCTTAAAAGGTTTTGAGGGTGTTCTACGACTTTTGGGACACCCTGCATATAAGACATTGGCGACGACCGAGAATACTTGTGGTCGTAGCAATGGAGAAGGAATATAAATAAACCCAAAGGCTCAATGAAGGAATAAATTAATTACAAGCAAAAACGTCAAGTGTGCCGTAAAAAAGGGGATTATATGACTGAAGTTTCACTTTACTTGTTAAAATGTACACGGAATAAATTTGGATGATTTTCAGTTGCAATAATCAAATGTTTACAATTGAGAAAATTGCATCTGTTTAACTGCTGTTGTGCTTTCCGTTTTAAATATATGATAGGTAAAGCACAACGACACTTAAACAGGTGCAATTTTCTCAATTGTACATTTCATTATTTCAATTAAAAATCATCCAAATTTTATCCGTGTACATTTTAACAAGTAAAGTAAAACTTCAATCATATAACCCCTTTTTTTACGGCACACTTGACGTTTTTGTTAGTAATCCGTGTACCTTTTGTACGGCTATGGTGTCGTGCTACAAAGGTTTATGCATGCATTGTTGCTGGCCACTTTGAAACAATTCAACTCAGCTCTGAAAGCTTGCATTTACGAAATAAAGACGCCATCTTATCGTTTCTAGCTGCCAATTTCGAGTCCAGAGGCCTCGAAATTAACAACGTAGCTTAGTTTAGGTTATATCTATATGCATTTAGCTGAAACACGGATTCTTTTAAAGGGTTTCAAAAGGGTTAACGAGCGTTAACCACTCCTGGTCATCTGCCCGAAGCTCTAAGGCCCTATGTCTGCAACAGCCAGATTCTTTCAAAGGGTTTTCGCGAGTGTTAACCGCACCCTGTCATCTGCCCGACGAAGCCCTAAGTCCCTGTGTCTGCAACACCCGGATTGGATTTTCAGGAGGTTACCCACCCAAGTACCAATCAGGCCCAATGCTTCAACAATGAACGTTTTAGCAAAGACAACACGTGTACGAAGAATGGATCTGGAGTTTGCTGAGTGGCATTATTCGCAAATTACAATGGTTAAAACAGTGTAAAACAATCAAAATGATCGTTCAGGGACCCGTAACTCCGGAATGGATCGACCAAGCGAAAAAGTGGTCTCTCTGAGGATGAAGCCCAGGGAAATTTCTGGCTAAGATCATGTTTCAGATTTTAGGTACGTGCAGTAGTTTTTTTTCTGAAACCGTGTCACACAAGAAGAAGAAGAAGAACAACAACAACAAGTGCACAGTTTTCAAATTTACATGTGGCTCCGTACTTTTACTATTGCACGAAATTGCATAAAAGTTGGTGTAAAGTTTGGAAAAGTTGCTATCTACTTACTATCTGGCCAAGTTTGGTCGAAATATGTTGAATAGAAACGGAGAAATTAATTGTTTTAGTTTTGTTGGAGAGAGGAATTCAAACACAAACACAAATTGGTGTAAATTATACAAAAGAAAGAGAAAAACAAGCCAAACAGCGAAAATCGTACACTAGAAATTATAAAATCACAGGAGTGACTAAAGGGCCATGGCAATAGAGAAGCAATACAAATAAACACAATGGCTCAATAAAGGATTAAATAAACTAGCACACATGCTTCCGGTCATTGCAATGGAGAAGGAATTTAAGTGGCAAAAGGGTACGGTATATAAACTTTTTTTTTAGTTTTAGGTATTAAAAATGTAACAACCATGTGGTTTCAGTGCAAATCACACCGGAAATCATATCCAACAGGTTTATTTAAAATTTCGAAATAAATTGACCAACTAATTAGCATAAAGTATGCAAATGAGATACAATATGGAAATCAAGTGTAATTAGCTTTCTTTTAGGAATTCTTGCTTCAAACAAGAATCAAACTGCAGAAAAACATATAAGGAAGACATCTAACCAAACATTTTCTTATAAAAATATCCTGTGTAAGTTATTACGCAAGCCGAACCCAAAATTTGCATAAATTATACGCGGTTTTTAACCAAATTGTGTGAATCAATACCATCACACATACTTTTGATAAATTATTTTGCTTAGTTGCCCTCGTATGTATGTGAGGCACACACCTGCCAAATTTCATACGGATTGAATCAATATCAAAGCTTGCGATGTTCCATGCATGATTTACTGTCAATATATATCGAAAAAAAAAGAACGACTGGTGGCAACCATGTTTTACGACGATTGTGCCCACTAGCGACGAAGTGTAGAACTACAGCGTGGCAACCAAGGGCCAACTGAGATATAGCTTCGTTCAGAACATGTTTGTGCTTGAAAAGGCTAAGAAAACTACCAACTTTTGGCAATAAAACAGCAGACAACGTCCATAAAATGCCCACTTCAGGTTTGACTTCTGGAAAACAAGTACGTTGCACTGTTTAACTAAATATTTAATTAAAAAATAACTACTGCAGATTTTAAGAAATGTTCCAGGTATTTTTTTCCACTAAAAAACAGAAAAAAAAGTTTTTTTTTCATCTCTGTATTACCCCTTTGCCACCTTAAGTAAACACAAATTGTTGTTTTCCACTTTCCTTTATATAAATAATTTACAGCGATTTGTCTTTATTCATTTAATCCTTCAAGGAGCCTTTATGTTTTTGTGTTTATTGCCATGACCACAAGCATTCTCGGTCGAATGGCGCCCTACTCACTGCTGTGACTTTATAATTTCTATTGTTCGATTTTCGCTGTTTGCGTTGTTTTGCTCGGTCCTTTATATCATTTTCAGCAATTTGTGTTTATTTATTTAATGTAATGTGTAATTCTGATTTATGATCACACTGCTCACTCGTCATTTTGTATATTCTTCTTTGTTGTCTCTTTTGTGTTTATTTTTTTATATTTATTTCGCATTGGTTTTCAAACATTTCAGCTTTGCGTTTCATCACGTTGTTCGGTACGCGCGATAGAGTTTAACGGCCCTTTAAGATATTTCGTCAACAAAAACGGGAAATTTGACTCAAATAACATTCACGTTCACGGAAAATCTTCTGTTATGCAATCTACTTCCTGGTGAACCTCTTTTGTTGGCAGTGCATTCTACAAACGTAAAATAACAGTATTCAATGACATTGACGCGTTACGAGGAAATTAGTAACAAAATAAAAGCCCAGGAAATGATTATTTTCGTAAATGCAGTATACAGATTTCGTTCACGCATCGCCCTATGTGTCAGGTGTGTAATCTCAGTGCTGTAGGACCTTTGATGGGTGCACCGGGCAATTTCCTGCGCCGTGCAGGGAAGCCCTCATATTGGCGTTGGGGCTACATCGGCGATGTAATAAAATGCATCACGCTTATCCAATTAGCATGCCGTTTTCGGCTATCGCGTTGGTTGGGCCATGCGCATATTTTCCCATTCGGAACTAAACGTATATGTCTCACAGGAACAAAGTCGAATTTTATGTCTGGGGTTGAGAGGGGCAGGGCACCCCAACGCAAGATCATTGGGTGGCTCCCCATTTTAGGGACAAATCAAAGCCCTATGAGTCAGGTGCGTAATTCCAATGCTGTAGGACGTTTGGTGGGGTGCAAGCGACTTTTGGACCACCCTGTATACTATATACTAACTACTATAGAGCAGTGACATTTGCCGCCATATTGGCACCAGATTGGCACCAGTATGGGTTTTAGAGGGCCTAACTACAAGGTGCACTAGATAAAAATGGAGGGAAAAACAACGGAAGAGCGGATTTCTCAGGCCTAAAGTAACGTTGTTTTCTCCAACAACAAAAATCGCGCGTTTTAGGTCTAAGAAATCACTCTTCACAGCATCGGCTTCACTATGACGCCCTTCTGTTTCTCTAGTGCCCCTTGCAGCTAACCCATTAAGGCTCCTGCATAGTGTTATATACAATAACACTACGTCGTGTCACTGCTCTATACTATAATAATCAGTGACTATATGAATAATGATCAGTTCTGAGGATGGAAAAGTCATAATATAACATCACTTTTATATTAAAAAAAAAAAGTTAAGACAGATTCTACGCATGTTTTACAAAGATAAATATTTTTATTAAATCATAAAAATTAGAAAGTGGTACTTGATTCTTAAATGACAAGTGGTAGCTGATATAGAAATGAGTTTTACGGTTCTGCTTCTGACCACCTTATTGCTCAGCGCTTCACAAAAAACAAAATGTTAAATCTACTTGCGTTACGCAAGTAATTACGTTATCATTGAAAAAAAATTATTATTCAGTGAATCGTAAAAGAACGTCGAACGTAAAAAAAAATTATTTATAGGAAGAAACTATGAGATTTGGAATACCTATGTTGAAAATAACTATGGAATGAATAATCAAGCTGTTGGTATATAACAACATTTTTAATCAGTGACCACATGCACTATATTTAACAGTGAATTTGAATTTGTTTCAACTATGAATTTGTGAGTTGTAACTGTGAATGAGAAAGTATTTAGTTGTAGAAATCTCTCAAATTTTAATTTTTTTTTTAAATTTCGGGTTACAATTGTGAATAAAATGCATCTTGTGCCGAACTAACGAAAAGTAATAGGATATCAGGACAAGTAATAGGTTATTACCCTTCATATTATTAAACCGGTCTATTCCTTGATATACCTTCCTTGTCACATGTTAAGATTCTTTCGTGACGGAGAGCCGGGCCAATTCTTTTAGGAAATTCCTAAGAGTTTTAACTACGAATGAGGAAAAATATTGTGTTTTACAGACAATTACTCTACTAAAGGAGGAGGAGGATGGGGATTGAGGCTTAATGGAGCGTCGACAGCTAATGTGTCCAATTCAAATTCCTTTGTAAATTTCGGCTTACAGTAACTTGTGAATAAATTTTAGGCCTAACTTGTGCCGCATTAACGTAAAGTAACATGATTGTATTACCATCGGCTTATTTCTATAGTAGACCTTCCTTATCACATGTTAAGATTCTTTAGAGACGGAGAGGGTCAATTTTGTTAGGAAATGCCTACGATCTTTTGAATTCCCAAGTCGACATGAGCAAGAGTGCACCTCCGGGATCTCCGTGACCTCCAGGAATTCAGGCCCATCGAATCGGAAACTCAACAGATAGATAGTATCGTACTGCCAACAGACCAAACATTTGTACTTCACGGGAAAACGTATTTTTATGTCGGAGGATCTTTTATTTTTGGATATAACGTTTTTTTTTTTTCAATCTCACGGAAACCTAAGATAAGCAAAAAAAATTGAAATGTTAAGAATGTTTGGCAAGCTTTTAACCCACACGTACAAAATAAACGACGTTTTTACTGCAAGCTTATAAAAGGGGGAGGGGGAATGAGGCTTATAAAAGGCCACATGCATGCCTGCCCCAGACAGAATCCAAGCAATGTGCCAGCACTGCGCACCAACACGGACTGTGATGGCATCAAAAGCTAAACTCGTAGCATTCGAATAGTAGACATGAATGGAGTTCGGGATTGAGGCTAATGGCATGTCGAGAGCTAAACCATGCGCAATGGCTGTTTGCCGTGACGTCACCATGAGTTAGCCAATGACGAACGAGAACAACGGCTGTTTGGCCGTCTGATTGGACTAGCCCAGTCACGTGATATGCACGTCACAGCAAACAGCCATGGCGCGTGGTATAGGTCATTAGCACCAACCTCAGTCCCGGTGCAGTGGTCCGGGTTAGCACTGCGCCACTTACAGATATGTTGAACAAACCCGAAATCTGTATATTTAATGTCATATACAGGGTGGTCCACAAAAAAATGACGACCCAGCATTTTCTAAGTCCAAAGTTTCTAGTTAGCACCCCTCAGAAGCAGGAGGGGACTGAAATTTTCCCGCTTCATTACCTTTGATTTATGTTCTCTACTGATTTTGAGGGGTGCGAACTAGAAAAGTTGGACTTAGAAAATGTTGGGTCGTCAGTTTTTTGTGGACCACCCTGTATATGACATTAAATATATAGATTTAGGGTTTGTTCAACATCTCTGTAAGCGGCACAGTGCTAACCCGGACCACTGCACCGTGACTGAGGTTGGTGCTAATGACCTAGCTCTCGACATGCCATTAGCCTGTATGTGTACCGCCTGCAAAAATGAAAAAAAAAAACCTGGACATGAGGACAGACTCATCGTCCAATTGATGCGACAAGTCTCGTGGAAGATGGAAACGGCGATGTACGCCATCTAGATAGTGACATTCCACAAGAACATGGTGGACCGTAAATGACCGGTGACAATAATGACATTCGGGAGGGAATTCCCCCTCAAAAGGAAGCAATGTGTTATGGGTTGGTGTGACCAGTACGTAAACAGGCCAACACCACCTCTTCTCGGCGACTGCGGCAAAAAGCTGAGTGCCAAACCCCTACAGTGCCTTTTGCAGCTCGCAAAAAGCCGAAACAAAAAGCAGAAAGCTGAAAAGCACTTTAGTAAGTAGTTTTTTTTCTTTTTGTAGCTTGCAACTTATTGCCGTCGAGTGTCCCACATGGCTTGCCAAGTGGCATGCAACTTCAGATGAAGAGTTGGAAAGGCACCCGAGGAAAAAAGGCTGAGATCCCTGTTGAGAGGTCCCCTCTCGCAACTACACATTCAATCCCAGATATCCTAAGATGACCTGAGATCCAGCAGAAAATCGCAGTTTTTTCCACTGGCCAGGCAAGCAGGAAAACAGAGTTTGGCTTCGCTTTGTCTAGGGATTCCGAGGGTTGTAAAGGACTCCAGGGCGCTCATACAATCACTGAATATGATAAAATGCGTGCCCTTAAGGTCAAGGATCCATTCAACAGTCAGCCGAATGCCAAAAGCTCTGTTGAAAACATAGAATAGCCTGATGGAAGGCGATGGGAAGCAATTACGCTCACATGCACACGAGCACATGCCATGCCAATTTCTGACTTAAAACCGTCAGTGAACAGCTGCTGATATCTGATGCACTGATAACACAACTGCCGGACCTCCTGCAAGTATCATGTGTGTGGAGTGGGATTTTTTGGTAGGACTGCTATACGAAATGTTGAACTGCCATTTGGGACATTCCAAGGGACCACTGGCATCTCCTCAAGCCTCAAGACGTGGGATATTTAAAAGGCCATCTCCCGACAGGATTGTTGGATCATATCATACTGGGCTTAAGTTGATAATGATACCCGTAGGTTTAGGTAGAGCCAAGTTTAGGTACAGCCAAGAACCACAACTTTTTTGTTTACAAAATTCATTTACAAATTTGCTCTTCAAAACAGTGCCTCGTATTCAGGATGCAAGATTGATAGACTGTCCTTGGCGTGTTTTTCCACGACTATGAGACACCCAAGATCAGACTGGAAACTACTGTGAGCCTGTGTGAGTGAGTAACTGGCTGTTTTCTGCTTTTGAAACTCCACTTGGACATCCAGCTTGAACGCCTACTGGGGGCAGCCATCTTGGTCGGACTCGTCCTCATGCTGGTTCGAATCCCATCATTCGTTTTAAAGAAAGAGTTTTTTTTTTTTATTTTAACTTTTATTACTATATATTTGGGTTATTCATCGCATTAGTTTCTTATCTGTTCTACATTTTTGACCTTCGTTTTTTATTGGGTTTTCTGAAATTTTTTTTTTTGCACTAAAATGGAAAATACTGTAAACCAAGTGTCTTGTGATATTCCACTGCAAGCCAAAGATTATGAGACTCATGGGGATTCCCCTCTTCTGCCTTCTGATAGTCCCAGTACAAATGCAACTAAGACATATGAAACAGCCATCAGATGCTCTACGATTTTTTTCAATGCCATGTCAACGCCAGAAAAATTTGGTGGGCTAAACGCCCATGTAGGTCGATCTGCACCTATTACTCGACGTTCCGATTTTGACGAATGGAATCTTCGTGGAATGGCGACCTTTGGTGCACTAACAGACAAAATCTCACGCCTTCTTACCAAGCTTGAAGAAGTAGGCTTGGAGAAAGATATTGACCTTAAAGATATTGACATTAAACTAAATAACATTAACAACCGTATCGATGCTCTCACTGCCAGTGTGCACACTTTGGCTGCCCCGGTTTCGGGCGGGGATACTAATTTTACATCAAGTAAGCAAGATTTGCTCAATGAAATCACTGAACACGTTACCAGTGCTGTCAAGTCAACATTTTTATCTCTCCATTCCGAGTTATTGAATAATATAACAAAACCAACTTGCATTTGTTCTGACACCCAAAAAAACATTGTTCATCTAGAAGAATTGTTGGAAACTGGGAACAATATTTGTCTAACCTCTGTGTTACATTCATCTGAAGTTGGGTCAGTACAACTATTGTCGGCACACCTAGATACTATGCCATCGAAACTGACTAACCCAAGCATTTCAAGAGCCCGAATCCCAGTCCTGCCTTTGCCACAATCCACCAATCCACAACCGCAATTCACCAAAGATCACACAAATAATCACGCTGTTGAGCTTCACCCAAATATCACTGTACGTCGTGGGGGAGCAGGGCGGACAAGATGAAGGGAAGGAGTAACGTACCAAATACATCCACCTGACAGGCACCTGCAAGCATCGTGGGCGATAACATCACGCACCACCTAGGGAAACATCAACCTGCAAGTGCGACTGTATCCTCCGACTGTCTCCAAATATCAGTCTCTGCATTGTGCAGGGAGAGGAATGCGGCATTCGAGGCTTCTTCTTCCGGAGGCAACCAAAACCAGCCTATCAAAGAACAACAAACAATAGCTAAAATGAGCTAAAATGGAGCTACTGCACAATCACTTTTTCCACACCTTTCTGCCATCATTCAAGCATCACATTGTGATGCAAATTTTGTACTGTGCGCCGGGTCAAACAATATCAATTGTGAACAACCGAATCGTATTGTTAAATACCTGGCAGACATGGCCTCCAAAATCAGGTCACTGCGTCCGAACAGCAAAATTTCATTCGTCGCACTCTTCCCTAGGACTGGGGTGCACCAGTAGGATGAAGATCAACAGGTAGCACACACAAATGTGTTGCTGAGAAATATGTGCATCGCTTTGCAGTACAACTATATTTAAATTGACCAAGCTGTTCTGAGCGATCGCACATTGACAGCCCGTGACGGCTTACACCTGACATGGAGGGGAAACCAAGTCTTGAAAAATGAAATTAACCGTCTGCATGTACCATCGGAAAACAGCAACTGTTAACGGGGGTTAGTTCCCACCCAGATCAAAGTAATGTTTGTCCCAAAAATTTAACTTGTCTTTCGTTGAATGCTCGCAGTCTTGTTAGCAACTTAAGCGATTTTAGGATGCTTTTGGCACAGGGCACTTGTGATCTCTTTTTTGTGGTCGAGACTTGGCTTAATGGTGGCATCACGGATTCGGAAATTGTGGGTTCGTTTCCCTACGACATTCATCGGTTGGATCGGCAGACTCGGGGCGGAGGTGTAGCCATTGTTTGTCGAAGGGGTCTACCTGTTGTCCAGACCACCATTGGAGCTGGTGTTGAAGGTATGACACTGCTTCTACAATCTTGTGGAAAAAAATTTATTCTCGTCTACTTGCCTGACAGCATGGATAAAACACTCGCTACTCGAGTTGATGAATCTATCATCTCCTCGATTAAACCATTTTTCCAAAATGTTCTACTGGGGGATTTAAACTTGTCAAGCGTAAGTTGTTATCTGCTAACAGCCTCAAATGGCATTCACCGGGATCTTTTGGACTCAATTACTAGACTAGGCCTATACCAGTTGATCACTTTTCCCACCATGGGTACTAAAACGTTGGATTTGCTCTTCTCGCTTGATCTACGGTATTTGCTCGGTTGAAAACTTAGGCACTAGCGACCACAGTATGGTCAAGTTCAACTTGAACTGTAAGGACACAGCTTCCATTAGCCCATCACGCAGCAGAGGCAAACCAGATTTTACCATGCTCCGTTCTTACCTTGCTAAGGTTGACTGGACAAATCTTCTCCCGATTTTTGGGGAAACAGTCGAAACAGTATGGGCAGGCTTTAAAAATCTACTTGATTATTTCATTACACTCTGTACACATTTACCTTCAAGGCAACGTACCAAACTACCTACTTGTATACTCAGGACCTGCCGAAAGAAACTATCTTTGTGGCATAAATTGAAAGCAGACCCACTGTCTGAAACCCTAAAAACATCTTACGCAAATTGCAAGCACGCATATTCGGAACTAGTGGACAAGTGGCATAATTACCATGAGTGTCGCACTGTAAAAGAAGGAAATTTGTCTGCTCTCTTTCGTCTTTGTAGACGTCACACGAAAACCACTCGTACCTTGCCTCCTTTCTTGAACAATGGTGCATATTTATATGATAATGCACAAAAGGCTAACGTTTTAAACTGTATCTTCGCAGCCAATGGAGTCATTGATAATCTCTCCGTACCAGAACCTTTGTTTTCTAGTTTAAACTCTTCCCCACATCTTGAAACAGTTGACCTCAATCATACTCGGGTATTGGCTGCTCTAAATCACCTTCGACCAAGCCACGCGGTGGGCCCGGATGGCAATTCTGCTTTCCTTTTTAAGCAAATAAAGTCTGAGATTTATATTGCCCTTACGTATATTTTCCAGTTATCCTAAAACAGGGAAGGTTACCCAGTATTTGGAAGACTGCGAATATTGTTCCTATTTATAAAAAGGGACAGGCTTCTGACCCTAAAAATTATCGACCAATCGCTCTCACCTCCGTAGCATGTAAAGTGATGGAACACATCATCCGTGAGGATATGCTGGCTTTTTTATAAACGAATAACCTTTTGTATCCTGACCAATTTGGTTTTTTACCTAATCGTTCTGCTACTCTGCAATTGCTGTTAGCTTTGGATAAATGGACTGCTGCACTTGATCTAGGCATCTCCACAGATGTTATCTATTTCGATTTTCAAAAGGCTTTCGAGTCTGTTGTGCACAGTAAGCTGAAGTTCAAATTGGCTAATATCGGCTTTTGTGGTCCACTTTTTGTGTGGATCGCTGACTTCCTCTCCGAACGTATTCAACGGGTTGTAATCGAACAAACACTTTCGTCAACTCAAGCTATAATAAGTGGGGTTCCACAAGGATCGGTCCTCGGTCCTCTACTCTTCGTTATTTTCTTGAACGATCTTACAAATCATGGTTTGATACAAGACAATCCAAAATATAAATTTGCTGATGACTTAAAAGTCGGTTACGAACAACTGACTGAGGAGGATTCCATTTTTCTATCTACTCAAACTGCCTCTTTTGTTGAGTGGTCAGAACGCTGGCAGCTACCACTGGCTGATACGAAATGTTGTGCATTCCACATCGGAAGGAAAAATGTAATGCATCAATACTACCTGGGTAGTTCCCAACTTAACTCTGTTAATCAGATTCGCGACCTAGGTATCCTTTTTAACCACGTTTTAAAATCTTCCACCCATTGTGTAAACATAGTTAAAGCTGCGTTTCGTAGGCTTGCCATTATTAGAAGATGCTTTCGTTCTTCTAACCGTCAAACCATGGGATGGGCCTTCAAAGTTTACGTGCAACCAATTTTAGAGTATGCGTGTCCTGTGTGGTCACCACATCTCTTACAGGACATCGACAGGTTGGAATCTGTCCAGCGTTCTTTTACATGGTCTGTGCGCGAGCTGGGCAAACTTTGCCTGGCTGCCGCCTACGGATACTCGGCTTGGAACCACTTGAGCTGAGGGGCCTGAAGGCGGACCTGATTCTTACATTTAAGATCGTTCACGGTCTGATGCCATTGGCCCTGCCTTTCTTCGACCGCAGTGAAAATAATTTTACCCGGGGCCATTCTTTTAAACTTAGTAGCACTAAGTGTAACCTAGACTGTCGCAAGTACTTTTTTGCAAATCGGGTTATGGCTCCTTGGAACTCCCTCCCCGAGGCTGTTGTTTCGGCTACTTCACTGGGTGTGTATCGTGGATTGCTAAACAAAACCGATTTGTCCACCTATCTTAAGCGTATATATCTGTGATGCAGCCATTAACGTCTTACAAGGACCGGTGTTAGTGGTAACGTATGTAACCCTTCCGTCTCCCTTCCCCCTACTGGGTGCAGAATGATTTATTTATTATTTATTTAATTACCTTTGCTCACCCCGCATCTGCCAAACCCCAAGTCTCATTCAAAAACCATGAACCAAGCAGGACTTGTTTACATAGCACGCAGTCAAAAAGCATACTGAATGGCAAGCTGCTGACAGTGAATTGCCATAGGAGGTTCCAAGGGTTCAGTATAGATGCTGGCCACAGAAGACGTCCGAAAAGCCCCAGTTGCCAAAGGCAGGTCACTGTGGTGCACAGTTTCTACCATCTGGAGGATCGAGTCACTAGCTGAACCATAAACCATGCAAGCTTGCTGCGTACAAGGGCTTTGTAGAGGCGCAGCATGACAGTGTGATCCACACCCCTTGAAATGCTCAACATAACCCGTGGGATGTAAAGGGCCCGGAAGCCGTTTTCTTTAAGTTGGCGCAGGTGTAGACGCCAAGACAATCTAGAGTCGAATACCAGACCCATGAAACGTGTCTGCTAGAGGTCACATGAATCTGTTGCCAAGTACAGACAAGGATCTGGGTGCAGTGCTCGTTGACGGCAAAGTGAGCCTTCTTTCTATGCGTAATCTCTAGAAACCAGTATCAAAGTGGCCATCACTGAAGACCTGTGTAAATACAGATGCAAGACAATTAGCAATATCCGGCACGGAAAAAACCACGGCATTTGCTTAACTATGCCACCAGGGAAGACAAGTTCTTCCCTGAGATTTGGCGCACCTTCCTTCACTCCTGCTGAGATGGTCTGGAATGAGTTATCAACGATACATAACATCCACAAAACATGTCTATCCTTATGGATGACATATCTGGCATGGGCACAGCAGAGCTTAAAGACCACATAGTTTTCTAGTAGTTAAGTGGACCTTAAATGCACGCAATGCTAGCCTGCAGGCTTGAGTGGCCTGCCCGCTAGCCAGCATCTACCACTGAACAAGACCTTGTATTGGTTTTGTGGACATGCCCGTAATTATAGAATGGGCAGTAGCAAGGACCTCATCAGTGAAATGATTTGCCAGCTCATCCACATCAGCAAAGTCTTCCACCTCATGTTGAAAGACAGCAGCATCATTTAAGGGCTTATTTAATCAGCATCATTTAGAGGCTCATTTAAGCACCCATTGGGCAGGCCTAGAGGACACAGAAACCTCTTGTGTTGTGATAAGGGCAATGGGGAGATGATTGTGCTCATGCAGATCCGCAGTGGCAGCCCAAGTAAAGTGAACTGGGATGGCTAGCGAGCAAAAGGATAAGTCCACCCCCGCCAACTGCCCATAGTAAGGTTACAGTGTGCAATGGCTCCATTGTTCAAGATGCAAATGGACCCTCTCTGCATCCAATCTTCAAGGATTCTCTCCTTGTTGCCAGTATTATGTCCTCCCCACTGTACATGGAGGCTGTTAAAGTTGCCCAACAAAAGGAAGAGGGCAGCAAGCTGGCGGACTAGGTCTTCCATGTCTCCAACCCTAAAGACCTCATGCGGTGAGCGAACAGATCGTAATATCCATTTGAAAAGAAATTCGAACTGCTACCCCTGAAATCTAGTGCACAGAGGCGTCCTGGCATGTGGCTGTGAGTGGTGAACCAGCACTGTAACACCATCATGTGCACATGGTGCAGGGCCTGCATCCAGATGGTGGACAAAGAATCCTTGAACATCAGGATTATCTGACACTTTAAAGCGAGTCTCCTGCAGGCAGCAGCACAAAGATTGCCAATGCGAAAAAAGCAGCACAGCTCTTCTGGATGGATCCAATAACCTTGGAAGTTCCCCAGAACCATGGTATGCACAGTCACAAGGGTGGGCTTAAGATTTAAGTTTTCCCCTTAACCTTCCATATGTGCAACTCTAAAACATCTGAAACCTCGCCTAAATCCAAAGATGTGGTGAGGTCCAGGACGACATAGTCCTCAGAAGAAGGAAATAGAATTGGATAATTGGAGAAAGAAATCTCTCCCTGCATCACGAGCAAACGAAAATTAAGTTGTTGAGGGAATTCAATGGTCCTTCAGAGAGCTGGTGGTTAACGACTGTTTCACGACTGGAGGTGACTTGTTTATGAGCAGTGTCGAGGCTTGACGTTCTTCTTTCGTGCTTTCTTTGCTGAACTCTGTGCGGGAGGAAGCATAACAGATGCTTGAACTGGGCTGCTAACAGTAGCAGTAGTGGTGATACAAACAGTAGCAGGAGCAGAAGCGGGAGCAGTAGCAGGCTGGGCAAACGTCGACGGTAAGGCAGTTACTTGGTCCTATGAACCCAAAAATCCTGCAATGATGGATGCAGCAGAGTCAATAAAGCAAATAGCTTGCGCACAGTCCTCTTCAAAGACCAGAGCTCAGTGCACATATCTGACAATTCAGCAGACTTACGTACCAGGCCAGGTGCAGGCACACTGCTAACCTGTTCAAAAGATAGAGTTAGCACTGGTTCCAATAGTTCGGCCTTCCTCCAGGCCTCCGAGTAGTTAGGACCGTCCTTCAATTTTATTTCCTGCATGCAACGCTCTTTTACATACGCACGTATCCTTCAGTGATGTGTACGGTGCAACTGCCGTATCAAAGTCCAGGAACAAGATATCAGTTGGCTGGGGACCTTTCACCTTTCTTCATCAACCTCCTCACAGGCACAACGCCTTGTGCTTTGAGTTCGTCCAGGACGACGTCATCACTGAGACACTTAAAATCAAAGGACGTCACGACTCCCTTGTGACTGTACTAGTTATGATGCGGCTCGACATTCACTGGGCATGATCCCAGTTCACTCACTATCAAAAGCTTCCTTGCATGAGCATCATTTTCAACCTCCACAAGGTATCCCCCAGCTCGGAGCTGAGAGACTCCCTTTGGATCCGACCCTTTCAGGGCTTTGTGCCCCACAAACTTGCCGAGTTGTAGGATTGTTAAAATGTGGGATTATATTGCAGACAGTGTGGTGACTGATCCTTCATTGTCGGCTTTTAACCATTTTTTTTATTGTCCGAGAGTGACCTGAGCGGGTTTCTTCCCCAGTTTTAAGTTTCTGCTTAACATTCTTTATTTCCTTTTCTTTTCTCTCTTTCTCGCATTTGACTTGGGTTACTAAACCTATATTTTAAATCTTCCCCTTGTATTTTGAGGTGTCGCTTCAGAGTGTTGAATTCTCTTTGTCCCAGTGGGGTTTCAACCATCACTGTTTTGCTGACTATGAAATGCCCTCGTTAAAAAGAAGTCGCTGTTTTCGTTTGGTCTTCTTTTCATTAATGTATCTTAACCAGTAAGAAGTGTTCCTTCCTGTGCATGCGTACGTGATGTGTTGCACACACATGATCCCAGTGCACACTGGTGTATTCCTCATGTAAAACGTTTCATATGGAATAAAATAAAATTAAATTAAATTAAAAGAATTTAAACTAAGTTAGCTTAACCTAACAGTCAGGTGTTTAGGAGCCCTGCGCCAATAAGATTCAATCCTCCAGCTTGCAACATTGTGTAGATGTTAGTCACCCACTGGCTGGAGGAAAGAAATCCTTTGAATTGTGTACGTGTTGAGGAGGAGCCCAACATTTGGCCCTTGCAGGGCCTTATCCAGCACCCCCGCAGCCCCCGCACGTGCGGGGATTTTCTTTAGGCTGAGGAGCACGAAGCGCGACGAGGCCTTTATAGTGGACTACGATATTGAGTTTTTTTTACAAACTTGAGATTATTCCAGAGAGCTACGTAACGTAAAAAGGTGGTAAAGGTTTCACACGAACGATCACGCTTTCCGAATCATGTAAAAAAATCTTAAAATAATTCCAAACAAAGAAAAATTGAAAGTTCAGAAGTTGATGAAAAACATGGTTAAAAATTGAAAGCTGCCATGAGAGCGAAAGCATAGTTATTTGCTACGCCGCCTGGGAAGACACTTATTTTGTTGGTAAGCGAAATAATAATAGCCTGTTTCTGAATAAAGCTTACAGTTTGTAATGAGTTAATCATATTTTTTTTATAATATCATCACAATTTTGCGCCAGACATGAAATTGGCTAATTTAGCTTTTAAAAAGTCTGCTTCAGGAGGCCTTTTTGAAATACGGAAACAGTATCAACAAAAGAAGTGCTGATTGTTAATTTAAAAAAAATGTTAATTACTGCATTAAAACGACTTACAATATTGTAATTAATTTGTTAATTTGCTTTTTTAAGTCCAGGTATGGTTAAATTATGCACAACGAAAGAAAATAAAATTCACTGGCGAATAGGATTTTTGTTGGAGGGGGGGGACGAAATTTATTTTAGTTCTTGTGCGGGGTATACAAAAGTTCCTGGCTACGGCCCTGGACCATTTCACCCCTCCTTGGAAAGAGCAATTAGCTAGCAGAGAGTGCGACCTCTAGTGATCAATTGAATGACATTGCCAAGTTGAATCACCTTTGTAGTTTTTTAAGTGATGATGCTTCAGCATCTAAAATTAAAGATAGCAATTATGAAACTGCGAAAGATTTTGTAATAGACATAAATACGGCAGCAAAGACATTTTGGTGGATTCATACATCAGTAATTTACTCAATATTTAAGGCTTTTTTTTTATGAGTTTTGCGTAAGCATGCTTTAGAAGCACTAGGTGATAATATAACTTCCTTGGGAGCCATCTTGCGAGAGAAATTTCAGAATCCCTATTGTCAGAATGGAATAGAAAATCTCACAGTAACGGAAACACGAAAATAAAACTGCGAAAGGACTTCGTGATAGAAGAGTTAGAGAATTCGTATCACTATGCAGAGGGTGAAGGCTTGAAGGATGGAAGATTTGCGCAAAACCGGAAGCAGGAATATTCTCAAGACGGAAGTTTTTAAAATAGTTCGAATTAACACTACATGCAACTCAAGGAAGTAGGCAGTTCGTAGAACTAAAAAAAAAAAGTTCCTTCTCTGTTTTCTCTGAAAACAATTGCATTTCTCTTACGGAAGTTCAGAACTGAAAACAAACAAAGCTAGAAGGGAAGTATTACAAAACAATTGCATCCGCCATAATTGTTTAGCGAAATCACGCATCAGTTGGTGTTGTATAGTTGTTATTTTGCTTCAGGAACGCGAACCCAAACTTTGTAATACCAAGAATTTATAGGGTTGAGGAGGAGCATTTACAATTCTAAAAAGTCCCTATTGAAACGTCTTACATACATTCCTATTAGTTCCATCCGAGTTTTCAGAGGGCACCACGCGTTCTATCTGGTAAATTATGCTCATTTTTCAGCCCAAATCTAAAGCAAACTAAATTACAACTAAGCTGGTTCGTTTAGTTTAGTTTAGTTCAACTTTGGGCTGACAACTGAGTAGAAATTCCCACATAAAACTCATAGCGCCCTCTATAAACTTAGATGGAACTAATAGGAATGAATCTAAGACGTTTCAGAAGGGGTCTCAGTCACAAATTCTCCTCCACAACCCTATAAATTCTTGGTAATAGGTTTGTCAATGAAAAGTCTGCTACTCTTGCGACAAACGTCATCATTCCTTGCTTTGTCCGGAGAGGGAGGGAAGAAGAGTGAAAGATACAGCCAAGGCTTTCGTGTCAAATCAATCAAATAATTCCAAAGAAGTTTCAGAACCTCCGATCGCATCTGCCATTTGTCATCGTCTCATGTGAACAATTATTATGTCTGCATTGCATATCTTACGTGTTTGGAGCAGCAACCATGGCTGCATGAAGCAGGTTGCCGTGCTAGTAGTTGGATGAAGTGAACGTTCTTTCATCTCAGAAAATGCAACAAATGGATCCGGTCTTTAAACTCTCCAATGTGAGAATCTCACAGTGCATTGTTTTGGCAGGATCTTCCAGAATTATTGCAGTTTTCATGACTGCAGTTTTCAAGTTTCACTGGATGAATAGTGCCAAAATTGAATTATTTAAAGGTAAAGATAAAGATAAAGAAGAAGGCGGTGTCGAGCAAAGCTCAAATAGAGCCCGCCCGCCTCCCCCGGAAAAGAACCCAAAGGTATTAGCCCCTCCACGCATCAAGGCGTGCCTTAAAGCAAGATAGGTTGGGTGCAGAAACAACAGAGACGGGCAGAGAATTCCATGGGTTGACCACCCGCTCACAGAAAAAGCATTGTCTAATATTGAACCGGGATAATTTTCCCCTCAATTTGAAATGATGTCCACGAGTACTGTTAGGTCTAAGAAGAAAAAAATTGGAATAATCAATATTGAGAAGACCATGAAGAAGCTGGTAGGTGAGAATAGCGTCTCCTCTATCAAATCTTTCTTGTATAGAAGGCAGATGGAGGCGCTGATGTCGATCGGAGTAAGTGAGTTTACACACAGCTGGACCCCAATTTGGTTAGTCTACGCTGGCACTTTTCAAGTTTGTCAAGCTGAGTAGGAGACATGTGTAGAAGCGTGTCCATTTGGGGATCTGGAAGAATCGAGAATTTTTTTACAATCTAGATGTACACGGAGTTGGTCACATTTGATGGATTCAGCGAAGTCAGTAGCTGATGACATTTTAATAGGAACTTATTGGTACTGACACAAGATGACAGGCCATAATTATGAAAAGACTTGGGTCATACTTAACGGCAATAGAAAGCATTTTCA
>JAHWFP010211815.1:0-40800 GCA_023313725.1 Lithobius niger | reverse complement strand
TCCCTTAAAAGTTATGAGGGTGTTCTCGGACGTTTGGGACACCCTGTATAAGTCCAAAAGGCAACGTAAATAGGTCTGCATCTGTATTTATTTATGCTGGGGTAGTACGGTAACACTTTTTACTTTACAGACACGAAATATAGAAACCTCAACTCAAGAATATCCAGCGCAGAACACTCTTCATTGCTTAGAGACTTTTTCAAAGACAGTCTTTCTTCCTATGTTGATGATGGATAATTTAAAATGTAGGCATCTAACCATTTTGTTAGCTGAAGGTATACAGAACTATACTCTGATATCACCGGGACACAAAAATTTGTGACAAGTGATGCTTGAGAACATTAGATTTTTACAAACCACAGATGAAATAGGTGGCAAAGTGGCTTTCATAGTAAAACAACACACTCTTGGATAGCCTACTGAAATTCGGGTAATACGCTTGCTTATTTGTGTGGAATCAAAGATTTAACATTTCTCAAGTACCCCGAAACGATGGTCTTCTTATACAGGTAACTGTTGTCTTTGTGATAGTTTGACGCTCTTGTCGTCCTTGACTCGATTGACGAGGATGAAGTTGTAGTAAATTTCGATACATAGATAACTGCGGACATCCACAACGTACTGGGTCGAGTTATGGTGGAGATAATGGTGGTTGGTTCATCGTACACATCGTGCTGCATCTCGTGCAGCAACTGGATGGTGATGCGTTAATTGTCAGAAGGGTAGCCTATGTAACTCTCCTCTTTTCAACAGTGAAACTATGTTTGCAATATTAATTCAGGTCATCGAAAATCAACTGAAAGCAATTTGATCCCAAAGCTTCTTTAATTCATTTTGCAGCTTAAATTACCAAAATTCAAACCTAAAACAACATTCGGCCTGTTTCGTAACAGTCACGCGCATCCATGTGTCCTCACGCTGCCGTCCCGAGAATCGGCGTAGTAATACTACAACGTCACTTCTGCCCTCGTCTTCTCGTGAACGACGTCTGGCCTAGTAGACGAATTGCGGGTCACGTGACAGCATTGACTCAAAAACTGTGTCGTCACAGCTAGAAACAATGAAACGCCGTGGTTATTGTAGGCACGCAAAGGATCATATACGTGCAGGACACAGTAAATAAAGTTAACAATATTCAACAGAAAATCACGTAGACGCCACATTTCAAAACGATCTTTAGCTAGGGATTGAATAACGTCAAGTAAATAAAACTTTGGGGCCGTACTTGATGTGGAGGACCAGAAAAATGGCGCTGGGAGGAATGTCCTTTTAATTTCTATTCAAATAAAAATGTAATTTTTTTTTCATTATCCGAACAACCTCGGTCCCAGTTAGTTCAGAACGAGGTGGTTTTACTGTAATTAATTGATAAATAAGTTATTTTTTATCTCTTTACCATGAAAGCCACCAATTTTACGTGCTACTCACCTAGATCTACATCTTCTACAAAGCTGATGTTCCAGGTAAAAAAAAAATATTTTGAATTCTTTTTAAGTCAACATGAAGTGGCAGCCACTAGATCAACAATCTTTATTAGCCTGATATGAAAATTACATTAAATGAGAAATGGAAAAGAAAAGGTAGTAGTGTATGATAAGCGGAAAATTTAGTCAACTTCAAAATCGCAGCATGGTGAATTTCCATGGTGGGTCCCCAACCTATGGCTATGAAGCACTTTCATTTGGTCCGCGCTTTATTTTCCCTTTCATGCTATTTCATATCCTTTTGAAGCTATTCCTTTTCCCAGTGTGGTATTGTAGAAGGTCAGTGGACCTGGAAAAAAAGGAGGGAGCAATAGGCCCCACTGGATCCCATTAGGACTAGACGAGAAAAAATCCACACAGCCACATTGTAAGCTATTGTGCTACGTGGCCCTCAGTTTAAAATGGTTATGGACCTCTGAACTAAGGGGACATGCCTCTGCTTGAGGTTTGCGGGTTAAACTACCCCCCCCCCCCCAAAAAAAAATAATATAGAAGAAACAATTGTTATGTATTACAATTCTGCGAACAAGGACACCCGTCAAGTCCTGGGTTGTTTTTTTAAATTTTTTTAAATTTATATTCTTATGCAGTATCTAAAAAATGAAAGACGCGAATTTAAGAAATACATATTCTTCATCGTAAACACAGAACTTGCAGCAACTGTATTTTGGTCTTGTGACATTTTACTCATAGGGCTATTTACGCATAACCAAAACAGTTTAGTCACACAAACTGGTGAATTTTCAGTGACAAATTATTTATCTTCATCAGGCACAAGTAAGAGATTTAAGACACGAACGATTGTCCACGAAAATTGAATTTCCCTCTCACAGTGGGCCTTCAGTTGTCAATCTATGGCTGGCTGGTGTTGGCCCCACCATCATTCTTAACAGTAAATGGGAGAAGGATCTCCATTCAGATTACGGTTGGGCACTTGCTCTTGGTGTGGCAATTTTCATTATTTTCTTATAGGCTGGCCCTTGCACATTCATCAACTAACACCACTTTCCTGACAGTACTGACGAGAGTTGGAGTTGAACAACACCTTCGTCCTTTCCCAATGGATCTTGGGCTTGGAAAACTTGGTGTGGATAGCTATTACGCTTTGTCTGTTATCATCGATGGTGGCTTGCAAATGCTCCCCATCTCGGATGCAAACTCTTCTTTTTGTTTCACCAATATACCCTCTCAGGCACTCCCCACACAGGCCCCAGTATACTGCTCCGATGGTAGTGACCAGTTTCTCAGTTCTTCCTCCTGGAATAGGGTCCATGGTTATCCTGGCTGGTAACCCTACCTTTTTTTCCACTTTGGGACTGTACTTACATCCTCGTCTCGGATCTTTTTTTCTAGATGACTGCCTTCTGAACCTTTTGCTTTGCTTCCCTCTACGTTAGATATACTGTAGCATTGTTTTTCAGTATAATAAAAGACCCCTCCTGAATTTGCAGGAAACAATGCATAAAAATATCTTGAAAATTACTAACCCTGAACCAAACCAACCTGAACTGACAGCAAGCCTCTCCAAAAAATGGCATGAACTGCTAACTCCTACTCCAACAGCAAATGAACAGCACGAGGTTAGTAGGTAAGCAAGTAAAATGTTTATTTCCAAGAAAGGGAAAAGGGAACCAAAAAGGATCTAGCAAAGATCACTAACATTTGGTCAACAATTTAAAAATGCACAACGACAAAACAAATGCAATTGAACAAATAAACGGATATTCCGAGAAAGCAATACTTATCTGGCTGTTTTGGTCCCCAAAAGAACATATAGAATTAAAATCCAGGAAGATAATTTTTTAAGATTACACTCATCCAACATTCGATGGAAGGATGCCAACGAAACTGCAGAGACAACAGCAGCCGGGAGCGCATTCCAACAATTCAAAACCCGGTGAGTGAAAAACTGGGCACGGCACTTCAAGCTAGCCTTATGGACAGTAAGCTTCAATGGGTGACCCCTAGTGTGTTCGGAATGGCCTAAATTGAAGAGATTTGAAAAATCACCCCAAAGCACAAGATGGCAGCACCGAAATTCAAACATGCACTCTAGCATGTAGTCGTTAGTTTAGTACGTGCTCGTACACTTTTTGCCTGATGAAGGTAGTGGGATGTTTATGTAGGCTTACAATACTACAGAAAATTCGCAAGACCAATTGATTGTGGTTGTTTCTTTCCTGGCATAGCGCAAGTCCTCTTTCACTAGATACAATATGGTAACCATGTTCGACATGCGGGTGTTGCTGCCTCGGGGCTCCTGAGGCTTTGGTTTCGCTTCGTTCCCGTTCATGCTTGCTTCACATGGCAAAGGATCGTTCTACTCATCATGCTCCTTATATATTACTAAATAACGATGTCCTGGTCGAAACTTCGACTGACGCTACGGTTTGTTTACTTTGGCTGTTCACCAAAGAGTTCTAGGTCTTCCAAACTTGCAAGTTTCCGATTTAAAGTTGTGATCGTTGGTGGGTAGGAAGACAGTTCATGCCTGATGAAGAAAGTTGTAAAAACTATCGAAAATTTGCAAATTTGGAAGACCTAGAACTCTTTTGGTGGTGCGTAGTTATTGGTGAGTCACTAGGCTCCTTATGTTCAGGGGAGTTTAAAATGTCAGTCAATGCCCACACTAGCTAAGGCTTCTTCACCCGTTCTGCTCCTTGGGGCGGGTAAATCACCACCTCGAAGGGTCTCTCTCCCCATTGCCCTCCAGAGTGTCCTTCGTCCATACTTTGGCCTTCCAGATAACCTCATTGATATCTGTTAGGAAAACCTAACTTCAAATACTTTTCTTTTGCATGATGGAAGAAACTGCTATCTTCTCCATCTTCATCAACCAGCTTGTAATTCTCAGCATTTCACTTCACAAAATGGCCAAAAGTTTCGTTTGTCCCAACCGGTATTCAATCTCCCACTCTGTGTGCGTTGACTTCATATATGAAGTCCACTTCAGTTCCCATCCATTACTCGGTGCACAACACTACAAGTCATGCCAGATTGAGTCTGGCATACCTACCGTACTTTTCTGCCCATGCAAAACACTTTTTCACCCCCACACCAGAGTGATCAGAATGTCAATGATGAAAACTGTTGCTTATTTTTCTTAATTCAATCCTGTTGACGGTCCCCAAGAATCTCCCGGACTACGCCTTGGAGGGGGGTAGCACACAATCTCGAAATTACAGGTTTAACTCCTTTTTTACCTATCACGAAATCCACTTTATACGGTAGTACTATGCCCAAAGAGTCACGTATGGTGAAATGTCAGAGGTGACCTTAGATATTAAAACACTCCGAATGCCTGGGGGATGTATCTTACCCACGTTTATTGCGGATGTTAAAACTTAATGTGTTCCATTCCCCTAAAGTAATTGGGTACTCTAATGATTTTTTTCATGCCTGTTTGAGTTCAAAGGCTAAACGCTTGCCCCACAAACTGATGGGCTAGACTAATATCTCTAGTATTGTGGACCAGTGGCCCTGCGATTTGATGGGTCCTTCTGAATCTGCACTTGACCACTCCTGGTACCTGAGCAACATCATCGATTGTCATTCCCGACGCTATCTTATGCATACTCGTAAGGAAAAATTTGAAGTGACTGATGTTCTCATAAGGGAAATCTTGAGACAACAAAACAGGACCAGCAAACTTTTAGGAAACTACTTACGGATCATGGTCTCAACTTTTCGTCCTTTACGCTCTGTAATTTCCTCTATGAGAATCATTTGGAACACTTCAGGAGCTCCATTAGAGTGCCACAAAACAACACAATGGCTTGCATCCCCCCCTGCCAGTTCCCCAAGTGGGAGGAATACTGACTCCCCCAAACGATGCGACTATAAGGCTGCCTACGCCCCCGACATAATTGATACGGCCTCACCTCCGGCCACACTCCCGAAAAGTACTTCAGGAATTCGATTATACTCGTTTCCAAACCGAATCCGAAATGGGTGACGCCGCCCTTTTCACAGGTGCACACGTACTACATCTGAGTAGGGCTAGCACCCACTGTAAGAAGACGGCAGCGAAACATCAGCAGGGAAAAGCTGATAGGGTCCTTAGGCATTCTCTCCGTCTCCGATATGTTCCCCTGGAATGAGATGTAGGATTGTAGACGTGAACCCCTGAAAAGTATTGTATTTTTTTGTATTGTATTGCCTTTTCTTTTGCCGTATCTTTTTTACTTCTACTAACCTTATATGTGAGAGAATATTATTTCCCTCTTTCTACTTAAAATTATATGGACTGCTTATTATTTATCGCTGGGGGAGGGGTCACGAAGTTTTTGGACCCTCCCTCATCCTGTTCTGGCTCGTGCTGTTCAGAATATTCTGGGGATTGTGGAATACACAATGTATTCCTAATTATCTACCGAGAGCCTTCTTAACCAGCTCACTACCTCCACGGGGCTACCTCCAGCGTTTTTCTCTTTTACTTTCTTTCTGAGGGGGTCCTTCCAAGCTTTCGCTCTTTTTATTGCTTCAGTATTTTTATTTTGCTTTCTTGAACCAGCTTTCACCCTCTTTTACCTCCATGACCTTGCTCCTAATTCTCATCGTCTCGCCTTTCATCACAGTAAGGAGTTGGGTTTTCGGGTGTCCCGAGTAGAACACTATTTCTCTTTCGGTCTGAGTAGGTTTTTCGTACGGTTTCCATTTCAGTTTTCTGTCCTTTCCTCTTAAATCATGGTGTCCAAGAAGGGAAGATTTCCTTCTTGCTCATCCTCAAAGGTGAAGCTCAAATCCGTAGACCATCCGTTCAAGGTTCTTTCAACCGAGTACATTTCTTCAACCCTCCCAGCCATGAATGAATCATCAATATACCTTACCCCACACCTTGAGCGATAGGTGGTGATGGTGCACGTGTTCATCTAAGCTCTGCAAAACAATCTCAGCGATCCTAGGGGTCGAGTATCCCTTTGGAGTACCTGGAATCTGCCAATACGTAACACCTCGGAATTCCACATAGATGTTCCCAGAAGTAGTTTGAGCAATCTTGAACTATCAAGCTTTCTTCTTTCTTCACAAGCTTTCTTCTTTATTCTTCTTTCTTCACTTTGTTCCTCTCTGCGGCCTCGTCGAATTTTTTGAGAATAAGATGCTGCGAAAGGCTCGGAAACAATGCCGCAACGTCAGAAGATCTCAGCCCGTCTTGCTCATCAAGCTTATTCCTTCTAGCCTCAGCAGAAAATCCGAAGTGCTGCTTAATGCACACTCTCCCGATATGTATTTCTGGAGCCAGGGTGTTAGGAACCAGTACACTTGTTGGGCCGGACCTCCCTTTGCGAAGCCCCCCCCCCCCATACATATGATCACCTCCGCAAAGGGAGGTCTGGCCCAACAAGTGGACTGGTTCCTAGCATCCCGGCTCCAGAAATACATATGGGGAGAGTGTGCATTAAGCAGCACTTCAGATTTTCTACGGAGGCTAGAAGGAATAACGCTTGACGAGCAAGGCAGGCTAAGATCTTCAGATATTGCGGCATTGTTCCTGAGCCTTTCGCACCACCTTATTCTCGAAAAATTCGATGAGGCCACGGAGCGGAACAAAGTGAAGTAAGAAAAATATGCGCTTGATAAGAGACTGCTCAAACTACTTCTGGCAAATATCTATGTGGAGTTCTGAGGTGTTACATATTGGCAAATTGCTGGCACCCCAATGGGATACTCCTCGTCCCCTATGATCGCTGAGATCATTTTGCAGAGCTTAGATGAACATGTGCTCCATCACCACCCATCGCTCAAGCTGTGGGTTAGGTATTTTGAAGCTTCTTTCATGGCTGGGAGGGTCGAAGAAATGGACTCGGCTGAAAGAACCTTGAATGGATGGTCTACGGATTTGAACTTCATCTCTGAGAATAAGCAGGAAGAAAATCTTCCCTTCTTGGACACCACGATTCAAAGAGGAAGGAATGGAAAACTGAAGTGGAAACCGTATGAAAAACCTACGCAGACCGAAAGAGAATAACGTTCTACTCGGGACACCCGAAATCCCAACTCCTTGCTGTGATGAAAGGTGAGGTGAGGAGAAAAAGAGGGTGAAAGCTGGTTCAAGAAAGCAAAAGAAAAATACTTGGCGATGGGATACCCTGCTCGGGCTATCAATGAAGCAATAAAAAGAGTGAAAGCTTGGAAGGACCCCCTCAGAAATAAAGTAAAAGAGAAAAACGCTGGAGATAGCCCAGTTCAGGTGGTGACCTACATGTTTTGAAGTAGTGAGCGGGTTAAGAGGGCTCTCGGTAGATTAGTAATACATTATGTATTCCGCAATCCCCAGAATATGCGGAAGCTTCTCGGCAAGAAAATCCTAGATGAAAGACAACCCAAAAACAGGGCACCAGCGCCAGAACAGCACAAGCCAGAACAGGATGAGACAGTGACTATAGCCCCAACGCAAGTGGAACACCAGTACCAGACCACGAGTAAGACGAGGAATAAGAGAGAATTGGAAAGGGTAGACGGAGAAAAAGAGGGAGAAGAGTGAAGAAGAGAATGATGACCAGAGTGATGGAGAAGAGGAAAAACAGATCTACGACGATGGCAAGCTGCTCACTACATCTAGGGTAGTCTATTGGATACCTTTTGGGACTGCCCTCTTAGTTATGCACTGGTGTTACAAAAGGGGTGACGAGGGGCTACATTGCTAAAAAATAAAAGTGTAAACGTTCCCTTTTGCTTCTTTTTTACTCACGGTTTCATTTAGCATCATTTTCAAAACAATTCAACTGGCCTCCAAAGCATGCATTGAAGAACTTAAAAGTGGCACTATCACCATTTGAAAGTCTACAGAATCTGGCAACATCTAGCGCTGTCTCGTACTATCTAGCACTTGCTTCTATCAAGCGTAGGAATACACAACGCCATTTCTTTTAACGAAGTCGCGAGCTTCCTTATTATTGAGTGAAAATTTGGTATGTCCTCGTGCACCTGGACGCGAGCTGTAAAGATTAACGTTATCACTGCCACTAGATGACGACACCATGATGTTTTCGTTCACTTTTCAATTGGTGATAATGCCACTTGAAGTCATTCATTGACGTTGCTGCCCACAAGGCCTCAAAATTATATACTCAGCACCCTATTGTTAAAAGTAAAGAATTAAGCAAAAAAATCAGGGGGGTTTCTTTTTGGTTCTCAACAAGGGTTTGCCATTCACTCACCAACAATGTTAACTCAACAAGGTGCAACAACAATGTTACTTTCCCCCGCCTAAGCATCATAAGATCTTGTGCCAGTGAACTCTAATCCAATCTTATGCACCTCGTGTCTTTGCTGCACCACTGTGCAAATATCCCCTTGTTGAAAAGCCCCCCGGAAAACATCCTCTCAGTCAATATTCCCATTTGATTTCCCCCCCGGAAAATATCCCGCCTCAAAAAAAAAAAAGTAATAACAGACAACAAAAACAAACAAACTGTAGGTTAGGTGCGGGAACAATAATCATCCTAAAGCTTCCACCAATCAGAACGGCCGAAAACACACTGCAGTAAAATAATAATAATGAAACTTTTTATATTCAGTATGTTGGCAAAAAACCTCTCCCCTCCCACCACACAACGGCATTAATGTGCGTGTTGAATTATAAATCTGCTGTAATTATAAAACCAAGATCTGTAACTTCGGGAGTTAATTTCGGGAGATCATTCTGGCACCAAAGTAAGTTATTCCTGGGTTATGAATACCAAAATGCATGATACCGGACGGACCAGAGAACCAAGAAAAAAGATTATCGAGTTGGACTTGGTGTTCACTTATGGATGGAGCGGAAGAAAATACCAGGTCTAAAATTGAATTTCTTCTGGTAGGGTAAAGCACGTATTGACATTGTTAGCCGCCGTGCTGCTCCATATCCTTAGTCTAAAATGTGGTTCTGCAGATTAATAACATGACGTAATACAAGAATGATTTGAAAGCACAATTGTATTTTTATTAGTGCAAACAATATGTATTTACAGACCAAATTAAAAAAGGTCTCACTTTAAAATACAAGAATAACTCTTTATGTTTTAAACTCTTAAATATCTTAAGAAATTGTGCATTGATGGTAGCTCTTCTTAAATAGGCCGTACGTCACTCTTAATTAAGTCTTAAGGTTGACCTACATGTTTGGAAGCATACAATTTGAACACATAATTGTTTGGAATGAATTGCATTGCAAAATGTGTCACATAATCCTGACTACACGATTATCCTGTACAATCCTATGAGTAATTAGGATGACCAACAACCTAATAAAAATTGCTAACAGTAATAAACTTTTACAACATTCAGTTTATAATTATAACACTTTTCCGAACGACAAACTAGACGTGGGTGTCTATCCTGCTACTTCCACACATCATTACGATTACAAGTTTGTGCCAAAAAATTAATAATTTTTGAAAATGTAGGGTTTAAAATTGCAAATTGGTACCGTTAGAAAGGGATGTGATAACTGTGCATTTTGCCTCACAGTTATAAAGGTAAAAATAAAACTAAATTTAAAAATTAAAAGCAAAAGCATCGTTGAACTTCTTGGCTGTTGATTCTTTTGTACCCTTATTAGGTCTAGCATTAAAACTTAACAAGTCTTAAGATTTTGGGTGGCTTACCCAGCTTAAGCCACGAAGCTCTGAAACCCAACAAAACTGCAAAATATTTGCATACAGTCAAAGAGCTGTGGTCATATTTACTTGACAAGAAATGTTTTTTAAAGTTCCAAACACTACAAGTGCTGTTAAACGCATCGTGAAGTATGCTTTTAACAGCACTTGTACAAGTCCAAAACGTTACCCGTTGATCAGACATTTTTATTTCTGTTTGAGTAACCTAATATATTCTTTTTTTTTTTTCAAAAGAGTAAACTTTTGCCAATTCACTTTTTTTTTAGTATGGCTTAGAAATAAATAACCACAGTGGCCCGAAATCTAACATTTTTTTTTTTTGCATCTCAAAGGTTGGTACTAACACCAACAGAAACTGGCACCATCCGGTCACTTTAAATTCAGGCAAAGCGAGACGCACAAGAAGTGCCAGTCGTCAAACAGACCGAGAAGATTGCGCCTCAAAAAAATTCACGATTGCATACTACGTTCATTAAAGGAGCAATATTTGGAAGTTTTATCATATTATACATTTTTTGGTAAAATCCAATTTGTGTGTGCCAATTACTTTTCGTTTCACGTAAAAAAAAAATCGTATCGCCTACCACCTTTCACGGGGAACAAGATTACCATTGCAAAACATTTCTATGGCAACAGGACGTTGCTGCGTTGAAGTTGATACAGAGATCTGTACGTCTGAAGACAAACTGTACTGTCAGTAAGCACAAGATTTTGAGCAGCGTGGCATACAATAACAACCTAGACTTACACAAATGAACTACAGTATACTAGCAACAAAACTACGGCACCTAAATCTACGTACGGGGTCTGAGTAACCTAGTGTAACTCCTTTGGTATAATAAATTCAGTTCACCTCTAGTTACCATACTAGGCAAGTAGGCAGAATAAATTGCACTTAATAACTACATTTATTTTATACTTATAATCTACTTTTTTGCACTATGTATTCATGGCTAGCTACACTTTTGTTTATGGCATTGTATCTTTGGCACAGTTAACGTGGGATGCACTATGTCAAGGCTGTAACAAGGGACACAGAATTAGCTCTAAAAGGCGCTTACCCAGTCAGGCTTTCTTTACACTTAACAAGGAAATATGTGAAAGAAAGAAGAGATTATTTTTTACCACTTATGAATATATTGAAGAAATTTTTTCACACTTCTTTGATGCATTACAGGTACATTCCGCCTGCCTTATAACAGCCACGCGCAGATCGCGAGCCGCGCATGTTACCATCGTACCGTTTCGCAAGACTCGGCGTAGTAATACAAGACCAACTGAGACCAACTCGCAACAATTGTGTCGTCGCAAACCGGAAAGATTTTTGTATTTTAACATCACACTTTTATAATTTTTAGGGTAGTATCTTGTTATTTTTCTTCAGCGATCTATTGGCATAAATAATTTTAATTTTTACTGCATTATCTTTTAGATTTTTGATCTCATGGTAATTATCAGCAAACGATTAAAAATTAGTACATGCACACACACAGATGAAATGTCACGGTTATTGTCACGCGCGCAAAGGATCATGATAATCGCAGGATGCTATTAAATTAGTTCCCATTATTCAACAGAAAGTCTCGTAGACGCCACATTTTAAAACGGTAAGTAAAAAGCACTTTGGGGCAGTACTTATATGGAGGATTGAGAAAAATGGTGTTGGGAGGAATGAACCTTTAAGGATGTGACGATTAGAAATTAGTGACGAAAACTCGTTTAACAAATCTTGTTAAAGGTTGTCAGATATACAAACTATCAATAACACGGTGTGATGTGTTAATACGGCGCACGACCTAAACCAAGGAAAATTCTAAAACTATACAGGGTGGTCCACAAAAAAATTGACGACCCAACATATTTTACGTCCAACTTTTGTAGTTAGCACCCCTTAGAACCAGGAGAGGACAAAAATCGAATCTAATGAAACGGGAAGATTTCTGTCCTCCAGATTCTGAGGGGGTGCTAACTAGATAAGTTGGACTTAGAAAATGTTGGGTTGTCAGTTTTTTGTGGAGCACCCTGTATTTTTTTTTCAGGCTTATGGTCGAAACGACGAGTAATTCCTAAAAGAATGCAATTTATCAAACTGGCTGCTATGCTGCCTTTCAGAGCTGGGTTCAACCTCCCTTGCCCACGCCTTGGCTAACAACATGGTCACGAACATACAATTAAAGGCAATGATAATATATTCCGCTATTTGTACACACATACAATATTCATATTTACAACTGCATTGGAAGGCAAATCTACACTAAAATACATCTTAAATAAATAGTTTGCATTATTGCTTTTGAATGTGTAACCGTCTGTCACATCTTAACCAACAAGATTGGACATTAGGTAGCGCACACAACCTCTTCATCCCTCTCTCTCAAAAAATGGTCACCTTAATTACTAGTAATTGGAATGTGCAAAATTTAAATTATCCAGACCAATAATCCTTACTTAAGATTTACAGTGGTGTCAGTTCACCATAACTATGCTACACTTTACCACACTGAAATTAACAACGTCCACTGAAAAAAACAGTTTCTCCATGTTTCACATTCGCCACAGTAAACACCGATTGCCGGTACTTTCCATCATAACTATGCTCAAAGCAGTGACAGTACCAAAGAGGTACAATGATAAAATGTTGTTTTTTCATAATAAAAAGTACCGTAAATTGCCTAGTAACCACATTCTTGCGAATTTTCGACACGACAGCATTCGTCCGTCTTCGTCAGGCACTAAGAGATTCCTGTATTCTGAAATTGTGCGTTAAATTCAGGACTGACATTTTTTCGATATGAGCTTTCAGAGTAAAAACCGCTACGGTATTTTTAACCTAGTAACCACTTGTAGGCAGTAAAAATTAATTAAAAAAAAAAAAGGGGGGGGGGTGGGTCATAACGAAGTTTATATAATTTGCATCTTACTTCTGTCCAGTCTAAGGAGGGAGGGTGTTTAAACCTAACTCCATCGCGTCAAAGTTGGCATTTACACGTGTGTACATGATCTGGGTTCGATCTAGCATTAATGCAATGCTTTTATTCTCATTTGTTCAGGAATTTAGTTTAATAGTTTACTTAGTGCGCTTTACATAATACTTACAGGTAATTTTGGTGCAGAAAAACCGCAATGTAAGACAATGAAACATTGATTCCCTTGAATATATGAAGCGCTTAGTAAATTCCTAGCAGAAAAATAACAATATAAAATAACCTAGTTACAGCTCCACCTGAAATAACCCGCAAAGGTGGGGCGGGGGAGGGAGGGTGGTGATTAAGTAGGTTGTTACAGAATTTCTGAACTAAAAGCTTTATTAGGGCTGTTAATAGGCAATTTACGGTATACAATAATTACATTTCCGTACAAACCAAGATAAAACAACAATTCATTCATCGATGGAACATAATTTTTTTTTTTTTTTAGTTTATCATGAAATGTACCATCCACTCTTTCATAACACAAAACTCACAACTTTAGCTTAAACTATGTTAATTTCACGTTTTGATCCAACTTGTGTAGAAAATGGACAGCAAACACAAATGGCTGTTGTAGCAGCCGGGAGAAGCAGCATTGTTTCTCGTCATTTAAATCTCATCGAATTTCATTACCCTGATTTACACCCTAGATTCAAGAAGGTGCAGCAGAATGTTTGACAAAGTATCAGCTTTACCAATACTGCTGAGAAATGCAATATTAATAAAATAAAGAAACATAGTCCTAAGTCAACATTTATTAATGGGAAAAAATTTGTCGAAAACGTTTTAATCATCTAATCAATGCACTCTGGTGTTAAATTGTGCGAAGTGACTTTATTATCACAGTAACTTCAATAAGTATTACATCATACTTCTACACAATGTCTGTAATGACTAAGATCCTGGATGGAAGACAGTGTGCTGAACAGTCAAATTGATTAGCCCAGAATAGAAATGCAGGTTTAGGTTTATGGAAATTTTTCCCTATTCAGATTCACAAGCTTTGGGTAATAGAAAGATTCATTCTGCGTAATTTTTTGCTAAAATGAAATGAAATCAGAATAAGTTACGTAACCTTAAAACTTGCATTCTAAACCAATTTCTAGATTCAGAAAATTTGCCACTTTTGTATTTGAATGGCTTGTCAGATTACACTAAAATTCGCACTACAGTGTATTACCACGGAATGGTAACACAAGACAGTTAAATTTATTACAACTTTACAATTTTTAATTTTTGTTTTAACTTCGGATGGCAGTTAGTGACCACCAGGTCCTTGCCATTCCGGTTGCGCTTGCAACAAACCTATATATTATTATTAAGACTTAGGTATTTTAACATTGTTTGTGTAGCCAAAACATCACCCAATCATAAGCCTCTACTGCAGCTTTTGCTATTGAAATAAGTTATTTAATTTTTAATAATCCCTATATCATTTTGCACGTATCTTCTTTTTAATGCCATAATATCATATTTTCACCAGAAAGTACAATCAACATACCACAACAGTGGGTACTTCCACTTCAGCGCTAGCTAATGCTATTCTTAAGGCTAAAATAGCTCAAAGGAAAATCAGAAATACAACTGAGTTAATTTTTTATGGCCTTTGACCACTCTGTGACCGTCCTTGTAATGTTCCTTTCCTAATACCGTAGTCGTACCTTTCATAATCTTGTTGCTGCCAGACATAAAAACACCCTTCAAAATCTATAAACACCCTTCGAACTAACGGATGCGCTGAAATGCGTGTGGACCAATGCCCTGCTGATATGTCCCCAGTGGTGCTACGTAACCCACCAGTGTCCTATATGCCAGACCCTTGTCCAACTCTTGCCATCAACCATAACATTCGCAGAAAATTATCGAACCCTGAGATTCTGAGCCTCACTCCTACCCACTGAGCCACCGAGGCCTAATGTAGCCATTGTAGTCTCCTAGCAAGATCCGGCAACCAGCTGAGAGCAGCCCCCCCCCCCCCTAGCCTGAAGCCAACCTAACACCGAGGCATTCCAAAGTGGAGGGGGGGGGGACCCAAATCATGCTTAGTGACCCGTCCGGCTGGGACCCCGGGAGAAAAAATCATTGCTTAATACTTCCATCGTGAGTACACGCGGATGCCAACTGGGCGGCGGCCAGACCGCCCCAATCGCTACGAGCGTGCGCAGTTCAGCACGTGGGCGGCATGGCAGGTAGGGTCATTGTATGAGGCCACATCGGAGTCTGTGGATTGCCGGTCCTGGAAAAAGACATGCTGGTCAATGTGATGCATGAGATATTCGGAGTAATACACACACAATGCTGGCTATCACCATGCGGGCTGTTGAACACCTCGTATGCTCCCATAAGGATGTGTGCACCAGATATTTTATTCTATGTATTCAATATGCAGGCTCCATACTCCTCCTCCGATGAAGATTTCTACAGGGAGGTAGACATGGTTGTCACCACAAGGTGGCCCCGACATCACGACAATTAAAAGAACAGGTAGCATGGAAGTGAATGGACAGATTTACGGTAACGACTCGGTACGGACTGGAACGATGGCCATTTGGTTTAAAAAAAAAAAGAATTCAGGGAGTGCTGTGCAATTGGGGAGTATTATGGAAGCGTGGAAAGAAGATGCTGACACTTGGTGACTCGATTCGAGAACTGTTTAAAGGCGTTGGAATCAAGTGCTCAAGCTATTCATTTTGCTTGGAGTGAATTTTGCTTGGATGTTTGAATTTGGTAAATATTTTTTTTTACCTACTCGCGTAACTGCAGAGGTTTCGCAGTTCTGTATTATTGGACATATACTCTCGGACATTTAGTCTTTACTGACGACTCTTTAGGCATGTGTTCACGGGCACATTTTTGTTTGCAACATTGTACGTCTATGGTGTTTGGGTCAACACAATTCACTGCTACGTACTGACTGCTTGCTTGGCCTAGGGGAGACAGTTGGGTGAGGTTTGGAGTCCGGTTACAGGGGTGTAAGAGGGAGTGGGGGGTAGTCGGGCAAGCCAGAGCTGCCAGAAAAGTGTTGCATGACGGCCTCCTGAGAATTTGCGGTATTACGAGTAGGGTAACCCTATCGCCAAAGAGAAACCGGGGTGTTGACCGTATCATGTTGAACGGCGCAGTGTTGGAAGAGCAGCCTGGTCACCTAGTGAGGAGAGTGTTGTGTGAGTTGAGCCCTGTTTCCCCCGTGAATAACGGAGTGCATTAATCGCCCATCAGAAAAGGGATTCCCTTTAAGGGAAGGGGGGGGGGGGACTTTTAAGTGCTGATGGGGAAAGGGATAGAATGTCTGGGGAGATGCATATAAAAGAAAAAGGAGGCAAGATTTTTAGAAGGGGTGAGCGTGTGAAGGAGTGGAGATGCACGGTCATTGAGATCCATTAATCCTAAGCGGTGCACCCTGTGAGTATCGGATGAGACACACAGAGAGAACGCAAAGGCTTGGCAGGTCAGTTAGTAGCAGTAGAGAGCGTGTCCGTCATTTGTAAAGCAGTGTCAACAAGTGTGAGTGTATGTCAGTGCAACTTAGCGGTTAAACACTTACTGAAGATATGGATACAATGGGTAGATACTTGATAGACAGTAAAACAAAGGTGACGGGTCCAGTATCGTCACATCGTACTCTGCCTGGTAAAATTCGAACCAAGAAAAGTGACCTGACGTACTTAATTGATACACTATAATAACACCACGGCAAAACAACAAAGACACTGAAATGTTTTTTTTTCCTTTGGTTTTTTCCCCGTCGGCAATTTTTAGCCACTTCTTCATCCTCTGGCTTTCTTTATTCCTCTTTTCATAGGCCTTTTTCCCTTCAGTTTCTATTCCTGAATATCGTCCCAAATTAAATTTGTGCATTTGTCTAGTTTATTAGATAATTTTCCCAAATAAATAAAAAATTATGTGATACCCACTGTAATGATCTCTTTGGGCCTTGTTGTTCATATTGATGTGACGCATGCATATAAGTGTACTTCCGGTTGTAAGAGAAGCGTTGGTTGTAGACGAATGGTGTGTTTTCTCATGAATAAACGGATGGAAGATGCAATCCGGACTCATCATTATTCGCAGTGAGGGAAACCTCTCTGCAAAGTGGCGCCCGTCAACTTGAAGAATCCTGCGACCATTTGGGTGAGTGATTTGAGCTGGGACTGTGAGTTTTATTAGAAATTTTTCGACATCATGTATCGCGAATGTGGTGGCTTAGACAATGGCGGTGGGCGGCACCACAAGGCTGGGCAAGACAAGGTTTTGTTAATCCGACTGCATCGACACGACAATGGCCAAGTGCAGGTGACGGTTAAGTCAGGCGATCAGAAGTAGCTGGTGAAGCCTGAACCTTTATTACGTGAAAAATGTAAACTGACTTGTAAGGACCATGTTTTGAACGGGGGTAGCGATGCCACCATTGTTTGTTTGAATTGGAAGGACGAGACCTTTTATCGGGTGTTAGCGTGGATACCCTGTAAAAAGCTGCGACAATAGAGAAGGGAAGCAATGCCAGCCATCTTTGTCAGTCACGAGGTAAGAAAGGTGACATCGCAAATTTGAACCATGAGAGGTTGCAGCACTCTAATCGTTGGTTGGCTAAAGACTATAACCCCTACACCATACCCTCTTTGTTTTTAATATGTGCCTCGGACTCGCCTACCATTCGTCTCTCTCAGAATTGTTTCGATATCAGCCAACGTGCATTCAAGGTACGTGTGAATGTGCCTGTAGATAAATATTTAGCTACTGTACAGCGGTTTTGTGTCAGGTGTACTTGTTTTCGTGGAACGCTTTCGCCTCCAATTATTATGCCTACTGTTACAGAACGACCTGATGTCGTCGCTCAGGTCTCTATCACGCACAGGCTTTCGATGGCGGCGGCTGAGCCTAAAACTCAAGACACGACCTCTCAGACGAGCGCTGAACTGCTACGCTCACCAGATAAGCCTAAAACTTGAGATGCAGCCTCGCAGACGTGTGCTCAACTACTACCCTTTGCTGCTCATGCTGCACTCCCAACTACACCGTATACTAACGAGTTCTTGGAGGCCCAGGAGGGAGCACTAGTGGCATTGTTACTAGATTTTTCAACATCGTCAGGATAGGCTCACCTGCACGCTGCTTTCACGATGGTAGGTTGTGTGCCAAAATCACTACCGATTTCACCAACAATGACGGTTACGAAATTCGATGGCCCCGGTGGATCACTTCGAGAAATTGTTGCACGACTGCGTCTCTTGCCATTGGACGGTACGTGGGTGATACTGTCTCCTCAATTGCCTGGGTTCCGCTTCACAGTACCTTGAATCACGAAGGACGTTATCCGTTGCAAAATTCAATGCGGTTTCATTCCCCTCACTCTGCAAAATGTGCTGGCTGGACGTTTCCCGATTGCCGATTGTGGCCTGCTGCGAGACTGCTCCCGCAGACGATCCCTCATCAGCGGCCTGCTGCGAGACTGCTCCCGCAGACGGTCCCTCATCAGCACCCATTTAGTGGACATCACTTCGTGTAGGTTCACTGGGACTGGCCTGAAGCCCACATGTGTCGCGATCAGCTACAGAACTTGTGTTCAATTTTTTTTATGCTGTTTCGAAATCTGGATTTTATTCAATGTTACAGGGAAGAATGGTTGTCGTTGATGAAGAGTGCAATATAACGGTGAAGTGTTAAATGTTGGAATTTATTCTTTCAATAATAGTCATCATTGATCTGTGATATTACTATGTTTGATGTTATTTTTTTCTCCCTCCTTGTGGACAGCGCTGGTTGCTTTGTTTTGATATACGTAAATACAATGCCATTACGATTTTGATATATCTATAGCGAAGGATTTTGGGTTAGCAGCAGCGTCGGAATGGCAATGTTCTAGTAATAGTGACGACCATGACAGAGTTATTGAATTACAGGTTGAAGCTGAGAGGCCCGTTTGGGATAGTGGTCGTAAAGAGAGTAAAGGGGCACCCGATTTGTACCTACTTGTGTCTGGTGGGTTTTCATGTGAGGCGGTGCGCCCTGTAGAGTAAAATCACTCCCCGACGGAAGAGATCGGTGGGCGGGGGGAAGCATTTTGGCCAGCGGGTTCCAAATGTGAAAAGCCGGGTGTGGCAGATTGTAGTAATGATAGGATTTTCCCCCAGGTATTGACGGGGCGTCTTTAAAAGAGTGTTGCTCGTCTGCACATTTAAGTGAGCGGTGTTTTGAACGAATTCCACGGAAGCCGAGTGCCTGCCACGTCTCATCCTTTCTGTGCTTTTTGCCCCCCGTTTTTTTCCCACCCTTCTCCCCAACTACCTGTTTTTGGGCCCGGCGTTAACGATCAAAGTTGGCATTGCTCTCGCCATGCACAGTGTAATGTAGAGCATTAGGCTTTTAACCTAAGGGTCCAGGGTTCGAGTCCCTGTTCGGGCGACAATTTTGTCACCAATCGGGTGCAAAGGGAATATAAGGCTTCTTTTGTCTTGTACCATGTTGAATTTCGACGTTTGATTCATTTTGATGCATGACGATTTCCCGATTGAAGCTCGACTTCGCTCGCCCATTTTTGTAACTCCCGCCGAAGGCCCATCGAGATAACGCCGCGCGCGCGCGTTTGTGACAAGCTCCGTCATAAAAGCCATAATTTCTTGTCGTTTTTTTTGTTTGTTTGTTTGTTTGTTGTTGTCTTGCCATTTTTGTCATCTTTGTTTTTGCTTGGTGCCGCTTGAGGAAGTGTGGAGTGACGAGGTGTGGAGGAGGTGAGGAGTGTGGACATGAAGTTGTATGGAGTTTGTTTGCGGGGAATGCATTTAGCTGTGGTGCTGGGTGCATTGGAACGGTGTCGGTACCCGCACGGACGGGGCGGGCGGCATTTACGGAGGCGGGGAGAATTGTAAGGATGTGCGCCCACTACTGCCTGGTGTTTTGGGAGGACACGGCGTGGTTCGGTGCACCCTGCACTTAGCGAATGAGGAATGAGAGAAAGGAAGGAATGTGTAGAGAGAACAAGCGAAGTGTCCGACAGGAGAAGTCAGTGTCTTGTAACTGTACGTAGTAACAACAGCATTAAAGCCCGTGTAATCATCATTTGGCTATTATGGCTCAATATATGGAGATCACAGTACAAGATCGAGTCTCATCATGACACCACGTCCGAACTTCGGAGAAAACTTGCAAAAATGGACATTGTCGTGCAGTCGGGTGTAAAAAGAACTCTGCTAGTGCAATTTTACAGGGAAAATAGTAAGAATCATGCAGTTAACACTACTAGGCCTATTCCCAGTCAGGAAGACGTTCCAGTCAACGAACTCCATGTGATGGCCGACAACGAGCTGCCTGTCGAGTTGCCCTGCTCGTTTTGGGGGACTCAAAACGCAGCAGTATTTCCTCCTTGTAGCAGTGCGGCTATGCGGCGTCTGTTAACCCTGACAAAGATTCGGAAGCTGACAATGACATCGTTACTCCCGAAGCCCTGGCCGGTGTGCGTCGGGATTACGCTGCATTAAACAAGAAACTGGACTTTTTACTTAACAGAGACAATGGTGGCCAAATTCATCCTTTGTTTTCGACGAGTGGATCACATGAAACGCTTCCGGGCTTGTTGACATCCTCGCGTGGCCAGCGCTTTACCTTGACCTCAGCGCTAGGCAGGCATTTCCCTCCTCCTGCTACTTGCCTCTCCCACGACCGTGAATGGACTGCTCCAGCCAGCCACATGCTTCCTGGCAGGAGCGAGCCAAGCCACGTGCTATCGAGCGCAAGAGCAACGAGTTTTGGTACCGGCTTTGGGTCGGCCATTGCGGCAGATGCATTCCCTCACGTGGATTCAGTGGCCGCTCACACAAGACAGGACATAATCGACGGTAAGAACATTAATCTTGCTGCTCTCATTTCTCCGTCTCATCATGCTGCTACGCCAGACGCCTCTAGGTTTGTTTATACTGCAGATGGCCTCGTAATAAACCTAAAGGCAAACGATCATCGGCTGCAACTTCCGCTAACCATTGAGGAGTTTTCTCGTGGTTTTTCCATTTTTAAATCAGTCATGCGTGACGCGTTTCCCCAACGCCACAAGGAGCTCGATATTTATTTGCGCAGTATCCAGGACATGCATAGGAACTTTGGAGGGACAGCTTTCTATCAATACCATTTGGCTTTTTCTGAGAAAGCTGCCATCATTCTGGAGCAACATGGTGTAGCAATCGATTGGAGCATTCAGGATGGTGTACTGTTTAATCAAACATTTGCTGGTTTGCGGCGTCTTGCTTATGCCGTATGCAGTGCCATTTCTCATCCCACGGCCTCCTGTCCTCTGCTGCCTGCTCCACCTTCGGTGCCCTTTGGAAACAGTCAAAAAAATCCTAGGCAGCCTAGACAGGGACCTTCAACAGCTGACTTCACAAACAATTCGGATGTGCTTGGGCGCCCAAGGGTATTTTATAATGTAGTTGAAGTCTGCAACAACTTTAATGCAGAGAGAGGGTGCAATCGCCGCACTTGCCCATACGCACATGTTTGCAGTTCTTGTAAAGAGCAGCACCGTGCCACGGTTTGCAAGGCCCCGGATGCCACTAGGCAGAAGGATAAGCATCCAGCCAAGCGTACTCCCACGACGTCATGACTCCCTGGTTTTTCTATGAACGCAACCACCCCTATTGACGGTGACGAGCTAGAAAAAGAACTTGCTTTTTTCCCAGACAGGGCAGTTGTGGAAGAACTTTTAGAAGGTCTACGCTCAGCCTTCCACATGGGCATCGAAGCTTTACCGCAAACCTCCCTTGAATGCCACAACCTGCTGTCTGCTAGGTGCGAACTGGATGTTGTTTCGCAGTTTCTCGCAAGTGAACTTTCTAAGGGCTATCTGATCGGGCCTTTCGACTCCCCCCTCCCTACCGTCAGAATCAACCCCATCGGTCTGGCAACTGGGAAGTATTCGGGGAAAAAGCAGCTTATCGTTGACCTCTTATCTCCCCATAACGACCCCCTTAACTGTAGTTTAAATGAGCTCATTGATAAGTCCAAGTTTTCACTTTCTTACACAAGCCTAGATGATGTGATTAGAGTCATTTCCGGGATTGGTCCTGATACTTTTCCTTGTAAAGTTGACATCACCGATGATTTTAAGCTCATTCCTATTCGTCCAGAACTTTGGCACCTTCATGGGTACGATGGGAAGGCAAATATTTTTTTGTGCGTTTAGTTTTTAGTTCGCGCTCCAGCTCAAAAATATTCGACAATCTTGCGTCTTCTCTTTGCTGGGTTCTGGAGCACCGTTACTAACTTGCGAACATTTTACATCTTCTTGACGATTTTTTGACCGTTGATGCATCTGAGTATGCTGGCTTGCGGACCATGTCACTGCTTACGCGGTTGTTTCGTAAGTTACGGATTCCTTTAGCTGCCCACAAGACAATCGGTCCTACTAAGGTTTTAGACTTCTTGGGGATTACACTGGACACTTCCAAGATGGAGGCTAGACTACCCACTGACAAGAAGCTACGTATGTACGAACTGTTGCGAACCTTTGGGTCTAAAACATCATGCACCAAACGCGAACTCCTCAGTCTCTTAGGTCATTTAAGTTTTGCTTCGTGTTATTCCAGCAGGACGCTCCTTTGTTGGCCATCTTTTAGCTCTGTCGTGTTCAGCAAAAGAACTGCATCACCGCATTAGGCTGAATGCTGACTGTCGCCGTGACTTTTCTTGGTGGTCCCTGCTGCTTGACGAGTGGAATGGTGTTTCCTTGTTTCGTGAATGCGCGGCAACGCACGCTGTGGACTTAGAAATCTTCACGGATGCGTCCTCCACGATCGGATTTAGAGGCTACTTTGCTGGGCATTGGTTTGCAAGTGTCTGGCCGCCGTAGATTCTTGCTGTTGTGGTTTAATGTCCATGGCCCTGTTGGAACTTTTCCCTATTCTGGTCGCTGCGGTTTTGTGGGGCATGTTTTGGGAGAGAAAAGGTATTCTTTTTCGCCGCGACAATAGTGCCACGGTAAATATTATCAATAAAGGCAGATCTCCAGTTGTGGCTATAATACGACTTATGAGGCGTCTGACGTGGTGCACATTGAGAGGCAATTTTTGTATTTCAGCCACCCATATTCCCGGCAGCACGGGGTGACAGGGTATCTTGACAGGGTATCAAGATCCACTTGTTCTGCACCGGCCAATTAATTTGCCCTGTCCATTCCCTGGCAGCCTACATTCAACGTAGGACTAGTGCTGCTACCCATGCAACAGAACCTTTCTTTCTCCAGGTGGTGGGAGGCCGTTGTCTAGAGCCTTCTTCATCGCCAAGCTGAAGATACTTCTGCAGCAGATAGGCCTCAACCATACCCTTTACAATGGACACTCCTTTCGTATAGGGGCTGCCACCTCTGCCGCCAAGGCTCAAGTTGAGGACCACTTGATCAAGACCCTCGGTAGATGGGCATCTGACTGCTATATGCGATACATTCATACCGAACCTAGCTCGCTACAGCTAGCCCAGCTACGCATGTGCGCTAGTTAATGCCTAGACCTCCTAGCCTGGTTTTTTTTTTATTTGTTTGTTTGGATGTGTGTTATCTTGGTGTATGCATATCTGCTGGTTTTTTTTTTCTTTCTTTTCAGGTGACTGGCAGAAAGCAGAAAAATGTTTATACCTGATAATATTGCTAATAACTTTTAACTCTTTTTGTCCTCCGGGCTTGTGGTTACTGGTCATGTTTTGTTGACTGTGCTGTATGTCTGCTTATATATGTTTGTTTCCAGGCCTTTCCGCTGGGGGTTGCCTTGTGGCATTATTTGTATTAGATTTTTATCGTCTTTTGAGAGGATGATCTTCGTTCTCACTCCTCTTTTGGGGGCCCGACACCCGTTGGGTATCGCCTTGGCATTAGTACGTCCTTCCCTGCTCCGCAGGAATAGGACTCCCCTCTGGCCCCCAAAAGGCTCTCGGCTGTACCAGCCTGATGCGGGGAAGGTGTAGTACATCCGTGCTCACCCTACTTACGTCCAACAAGGTCGTGCAGTCAGACCGGGTCTCTTTCGGTCTGCCCAGAACGGCATCTTTCTTCGGGGGCGGTGCTCCACGAGTCCGCCCCATTTCTGCCACATTTCATGTTTTTGGATGATAATAAACAGTTTTACCAGTTTTTCGTGTCGATTCATACCCTTGCTTAGATTTGGGGCCAAAGCTTTGCTTTGGGCTAGTCTAAGTTGGGTATGGAACGTCACAACTGCTCATGCGCTATCTATTTTTAGGTTTTTTTGTGGCTTTTTGTTAGTCTTGTGTGAGTGCCCGCTCAGGATGGTTGCTTTTGTTACCCGCTTCCACTCCTTGCATACTACTTTTTTTTTTTCCTTTCCCTATTACTTGGATTCACACACATATTTCTAGCCTTGCGTTCTGGCGTAGGCGAAGGCAAAGGTGAAGCTGGACAGGAGAAAATGCGAAGCGACTGTCACGGTCGGGTGGAGGAAAAAAAGATGGTAGCCGCTCGATCGAGCCTGCATTATATAGACGAGGAGTGCGTCACACTTGCGCACTGGGTTGCGAGAGTGGGTGGATCAGAAGAGTCATGAAACCTCCAGGAGAAAGCATCCTTCAGGAAAGGAATGCAATAAAAACACAGGTAATATATGTTTCTGAAGGGCAATAGAAAATATTTTTTTTTTACTACCGAGACAGATTTCGCCTACACCGAAAAATTCACCTATATAAAACAATTTATTATATTGCATATTTAAATTCCAAAATCTGCTGCCGTTACGCTAGATCACTGGACTTCTCGTGCATCAGATTCCTTATCAATCGCTCACTGCACATTTCAGAGACAATGAGTTAATACGGCAATGTATCATATTAGACACTACCTTGGCAAATAAAGCTCGCACAGCAGTGAATATTTACAAGCATCTAGATGACCAGCTTAAGGAATGGGGCTTCGATAAAGGAAAAAATTGCAGCATTTGTTACGGACAATGGATGAAACATAACTGCAGCACTGAGATATGGAAATTTCCAAGCAATTGGATATGGAGCCCACACATTGCAACTAGCAATTAAAGATGCTCTTCGTTGCAGTGAAGAGTATAAGCAGCTCGTAAAACCAGCAGAGATATGGTAGGTCATTTTATACGTTCAGCAACTGCAAAATCTCTGCTCGAACAAAGTCAGTCAGAACTCAAGTGTGCACGACACAGAGGATACAACACGGTGGAATTAAACCTTCCACATGATCAAGAGACTTGTAGAACAAACTAGCCTGGTTGCTACTTTGCCACACACAACATGTCAAAGTGAACTCGCGCTTAATGACTGTCTATGTTAGCTGACTTAGTTAAGTGGCTAAAACCATTGAAAAACTTTCCCGTTATTTTGAAGATACTCAGCTTCAGTTGGTGCTGTGCTACCAGATAACAACCATGTAGTGAAAACACCAACAAAAGCAACGGATGATCAGACTGGAAAAGATGGTACTACGGACGATGGGAGTCAACCATGAAGAAATTAGTTTCGTCCGAAATGGACTTATCACTAGTTTCAAAGAAAGTTTTAAAAGAATGGAAACTTCCTACTGGTTTGCTGCAAGCACACTGCTAGCAGCTCGCTCTAAAGTTAAACTATTTTTCTACAAACTAGGCCAATAACACCATTAAAACGAAGGTGTTGGATGAAATAAAGAAACGCTAACACGACAACAGTTATGGAGCTCCCTGCAAAGCGCCGCAAAGACTCTAGTGAACGCTGTTTTACACAGAGCTCCGATGAGGAGGAAAGCAACCATCCTACTAATCGAAGCAGCAAAGCTTGGATATCCTTCCAAGCTGTAGTGATCTGCTGGCCTGCTCCACTAACTTAGATGTAGGAGCAGTCCAGATCTTATTATAGAGCACCATGGTTGGTGAGGCACAGCATTGCATGCTGGGAGTTGGTTGCAACATGGTGGCATGGCTGATGTATGTAGTTAACGTGGGAGTGATTTTAAATCATGATTCATCACCAAATAGAATGCTTCCAGGCTTTCATAACTAAACAAGACATTACATGGTGGCAGCAGATTGTTCAACCAAAGGAGTTTGAAGAATGGACCAAATGAAGACCAAAAATAGGTAAAAAATTGAACTGTCAGCCAGAAAAAACCAAAATGTGGTTCAGCCATCTTGATACACAACTAGAAATTGAAACGAAAAATGGAGCTTTCACCTCCACCACCACTTTCTTTCCAAGGAAACCTTTCAGAGAATTGGAAAAGATGGAAAGGAGAGTTGGATGCAAAGGAGCAAAAGGTGAAAATAGCCACTCTGCTGCATTGCATTGGACCAGAAGGAAGAGAAGCTTTGTATACTTTCAACTTTCGGAATGATGAAGAAAAACAGGTATGGAATGTGGTTTTAGATAAATTCGATGAGCGGTTCAATCCAAGAGAAAATGAACTGTTCTATCGATATTTGATGTGGCAAGCTCAACAGAAAGTGAATGAAACAGTGGACATGTTTGCAACCAGACTGAAAAAATTGGCTAAGAACTGTGGTTATGGAACTTTAACAGATGAAATGATTCGGGACAGAATAGCCTTCGTAATTAAAGATGATACATTTAGGGAAAGATTATTGAGATGGGAGCCAACAACTGAATCGCCAAAATTGACTCTGGAAAAAGCCATTAAAATAGTTCGAACATCAGAGGTTACAAAAGAACAAATGAAGCAAATTGCCGAAAATAATCATGAAAATGAAAGTAAAGCAGAAGCTGATCTACAAATGGTGAAAGCTAAAATTAATAAGAAGCCGGAAACAAGTAAAAATGGTAAACTGTGCTCAAAATGTGGTAAACAACATGGGTACAGATAATGCAGTGCATTTGGAAAACAATGCTATGTGTGTAAAAAAGAAAACTAGTTCGGTGCCATGTGTAGATACAAGGACAAACCAGAAAAACCAAGACACAACAAGAAAGTAAATGAAGTCGACAAAACATGAAGATATAGAAGAAATGTGGATTGGCGCAATTAACTATATAAACAAGACACACGACAAGAATGGTGGGAGAAAATAAAAATTTAAAATTCCCCTGTGCATGTAAAATTAGATACAGGAGCGCAAGTAGATGTTATCCCATTTACGATTTATGAAAATCTAGGCCTACAGGTTAAATTGTCAAAATCAAGTGTAGTGCTAAGAGCGTATGGGGATCACAAAATTGAACACCTGGGTAAAACTACTATTGAATGTATAGTAAGATGTAAGAAAGTAAACATAGAATTTTACATTGTACAAGGGAAGGCACAAAAACCCATACTTGGTTTAAAAACCTGCGAAAAATTGGGTTTGATAAAAACAGTAGATTCACTTAATGATCAGCAAAATTGGTCAAAGCAAGAAATGTTGGATGGATTTGAAGATATCTTTACAGGAAATGGTTGCTAAGAAGGGCAGTATCATATGGAAGTCGACCCTAATGTAGCACCAGTCATTCCTCCTCCAGGGAAAGTATCATTAGCATTACGTGCTAAATTAAATAAAATGGAAGAAAATGGTATCATAAGAAAAGTAGACATCCAACAGATTGGGTAAATAGCCTAGTAATAATTGAGAAGCCAGACGGTTCACTTAGGATTTGTTTAGATCCACGAGATTTAAATACAGCTTTAAAGAGGGAACATCACAAGATTCCTACAGCAGAAGAAATACTTCAAAGATTTGAATGTATGAAGTATTTCACAGTAGTTGATATGAAAGATGGTTTTTGGAATGTGCAGTTAGCTAATGCTAGTGCAGCTTTGTGTACCTTTAATTCTCCTTTCAGGAGATATCAGTTTTAACGAATGAATGCCATTTGGAGCAAATGTATCGCCAGAAATTTTTCAGAAAAGAAATGAAACTTGGTTTGGTGACATTACAAATACAGGTGTGGTATCAAATGATTAATAATGGCAGGTAAAACAGAAGAACATGATAATGTAGTAAGGCAAGTATTTGAAAGAGCTCGTTGTAAAAACAGTAAATTCAATCCGAAGAAGCTACAATGGAGAACTACTGAGGTGAAATACTTAGGTAGAATTATTTCAGATGAAGGTATTAAAGTTGACCCCGATAAAATTAAAGCAATTACAGAAATGCCAACACCTACAGATAAAGCAGATGTAAAAAGCTTTCTTGGAATGGTGAATCTTGTCTCTGATTTCATTCCTTGTTGGTCAGAAGTAGCATCGCCATAAAGAGCATTGTTACGAAAAGATATAGACTTTCAATGGTAGCATGAGCATGCCCAGTCTTTTGATAAACTTAAAAGCTTTATTAGCTAGTGAAGACTTTTTGATGCGCATAAAGAGGTAACAATTCAAACAGACTCGTCTCAGAATGGTGTACGTAGCGTGATATTGCAAAAGGGTCACCCAATCATGTATGCATCTAAATCATTATCAGAAACTGAGCAAATATATGCTCAAATTAAAAAAGAGATGCTAGCCATCGTATTTGCATGTGAAAAGTTTTATCATTACATTTATGGTAAAGAGGTAACTGTACAAACAGATCATAAACCATTGTTATCGATTGTAAAAAAAACCGTTTTCTAAAGTTTCGCGAAGATTACAGCGAATGTTGTTAAGAATTAAGATTGCAGCGTTATAACTTAAAACTCGTACATGTACCTGGTAAAGAAATGCATATAGCCGATACATTGTCAAGAGCGTACTTAAAACAAGATGTCGAGGATAACGAACTCGGTAAATATATTGAATTTCAAGTGCATGTTTTTATGAAGTCCTTCCCAGTTTCAAATGAATGGATGAGTAAAATAAAACAAGCAGCCCAAAGTGACACAGAATATGTTCAGTTGCGATAAGTAATTGTAAATGGGTGGCCAGAGCATTGTAAAGATTTACCAGATAGAGTAAAACAGTTCTGGAATGTAAGAAATGATTTACATTTTACTAAAGGTATTATTTTTAAGGAAGATACAATTTTTGTACCGAGTAGCCTATGCACAGAAATGGTGGCTTTGTTGCATGAAAGCCATCACGGTGAACAGAAAACTTAAGCTAGAGCTAGACAAGTGGTATTTTGGCCTAAAAAGGGTGAAGCAATTAGCAGTGCAGTAGCTAGTAGTGATATTTTTACAAAATAGGCCTACACAATGTAAGGAACCAATGATTCCACATGAAGTGCCAAGCAGAGCCTGGGATAAACTAGGCATCGTTTTTTTTAGAGCATAAGGGTAATGCGTATGTTTTAATTGTAGACTATTACTCCAAGTATCCAGAAGTCAGATTACAGGACAAAACTGCAAGATCTGCGATTACAGCATGTAAATCGATATTTTCTGTGCATGGTATACCAAAACAACTGACGTCTGACAACATGCCTTTTGCTTCAGTTGAATTTAAAGAATTTGCTAAATCTTGGGGTTTTGAACTAATAACGTCAAGTCCAAATTATGCACAATCAAATGGTTTAGTGGAAAGAAATGTGAGAACTGTGAAAAATATCCTTGCGAAGTGTTTGGAAGCAAATGCTGACCCGTACTTAATGTTAGAATTTAGAACGCCTATAAGTGGGTTAAATTTAGCACCTTCCAAAGTGCCATGTTCAAATAAAATGTTAAAGCCTAAGGTTGTACCTAACCAAACCAAAGAGTTAAAGTTAAGGCAGCTAAAACAGAAGCACCACTTTGATAAATAGTCTTATGAACTGCCAAATTTGAAAGAAAATGATAATGTAAGAGTTAAATGTAATGTAATAAACAAATGGGTAGAAGCAAAGGTTACTAAAGCATAAGACGAGCCAAGGTTATTTCTAGTTGAAAGAGAAGATGGTAAATTGTTGAGAAGAAACAGAAGGCACATTTTAAGAACAAACGAAACGAGCCTTCAGGTTACAAAACTGCTAGAAATGTAGTAAGAAATGTTCAATTGTATGACGAGGAGTTTGAGACTTGTACGAATATGCAAAAAGATCAAGCAACGGTAAATAGGCTAGAAAATAACCAATGTAATACAAATCCACCAAATTTTGAAGTAAGTATTCCGAGTACTAGTGGTGTGACTGATACATATCAGGAAAGAATATCTTTCTATGGCCGTGTTATAAGGCAGCCGTCTGTTTTAAAATATTTTATAACACAGTAGACTGTTGTGCTTTGAGTTGTAGTGATCTGCTTGCTGGCTTGCTCCACTAACATAGATGTAGGAGCAGTCCAGATCTTATTATAGGGCACCATGGTTGGCGAGGCACAGCATTGCATGCTGGGAGTTGGTTGCAACATGGTGGCATGGCTGATGTATGTAGGTATGCGTGAGTGATATTAAATCATGATTCGTCACCAAATAGAATGCTTCCAGGCTTTTCACAACTAAACAAGGCATTACACAAGCAATCAACATCCTGCTTGGATGGATATTTTCTACTTGGTTCAGTAAAGTTGCGCCAGCAGTTCGGCACTCACACGGATGAATTAGTCTTACATGTCGTGCAATTCTACTACTCGTAGATAACGCCCCAGCTCACCCTAACATGGGAGTTTTAAAAACAGCTATATTGTTGCTTTATTTCTCCCAGCTAACATTACATCACTGATTCAGCCAATAGACCAAGGAATACTGCAACGACATAACGGCTACGGCATACGGGAAGTGACTGATCCATAAATTATTAGAAGATGATAATTCCATAATTCCATGCAAGCAATGCTTAATTTTTGGAGTAATACTCTGCGTTTTAGCTTGCTGAAAGCAGTCTGGTTTTGGGCTTGTTAAAAACATCAAAGATGCAACCTTCATGCTGACTGAGGCATGGAATGAAGTCAAGACCGACATACTACACAACTGTTGGGGTAAACTAAAACTTCATTTAGAAAATACAGGACACGTGTTCGGCATGGATGAAGAGAGTGGCACGTCCACCAGCACAACTACTGATGAAATGAACAGCGTTATGGACATGTGACAACGAGTCGCGTGGCACAAGTATTTGGAGAGATGCCAGGAAGTGACAACACCAATGAAGACATAAACAAATGGCTGACTTCCGATGAAGCCGATATGAGGTGGCAGCGAAATTGTGCAGCAGTGTTACGGCGATAATGATCAAGAAGCGAGGATGACGAAAATGACGATGCAATCATTGACAAAGTAGAATTAAGGATTGGTGAAGCGTTTGAAATGGCTGAGAAGCTTATGCGCTGTATGAACATCATTGTTGGCATCTTGGCTTGTCAAATTCCTCACAGTTGAGATAAGCCAGGGCTAAGAATTTGCCTGTTAGTGGTGTGATTTTGAAAGCAAAAGCTGAATCGTTTCCATTTTTGCTTAAACACGAGAACTTTAGTGCCAGATGGGTGGTTTGAACGTTTTAAGCTGCATCACCATCTCATTTTGTAGTGTGACTGGTGAGGCAGTTAGTTGTGAATGCTAATTATGTAAACTCTAGAAGAAAGAAACACAGAAAGAACTACTGAAATGATACAAACCTTGTGCTGTGTATAATGCCGACGAGACTGGTTTATTTTATTGTTGCCAAATAAAACCTCAGCATTTAAAGATGACGACAGCCATGGAGGCAAACGTTTCAAGGTTAGGATTATTGCATTGGTTGTGCCAACATGAATGGCTCTGATAAATGCAAGCTGTTACTTATCGCCAAGTCCAAGAAACCTGCATGTAGACTGCATGTAGACTACGAAAATTCTACAAAGGCATGGATGGTGACACGAATTTACGAAACCAGGGTTAAAAATTTTGATCGCAGGATGACAGCAGAAAACGAAAGGTTCTTCTTTTTGTTGACAACTGCTCTAGTCATGCTGCTGTTGAAAATCTGGAAGCAGTCACTGTTTGTTTTCTACTTCCAAATAAAACAGCCAAGCTTCAACCCATGATGGATCACGATGCAACCTAAAACTTGAAAATGTACTATTGCAAGCAACTAGAACAGCGTTACCTTCTCAATCTTGATAACCAAAAGAGACACATTGACTTACCTGATGCAGTGAAAATGAACTTTGGGGCATGGAGCCAAGTTAAGTCTAAAACAATCGCAAATTGTTTAAGTACGCTGGATTTGTCACTGAAGACGATGACGGGGAGGCAAACGAGGAACAATAAGCTGAAACTGATGACAACTTTCGTCCACTATGGGAAATGCTAGCTGTAAGAACCAACATACCAAAAGAATTCAGCTATCACGATTTTCTCTCTTTTGATGATGGTGTTGTAACTGATGAAATGCTATCAGACGAACAAATTGAGTCAAGTATTAAAGTAAACAGTGAAAGCTGAACATGACGATTCAGCAACACCCCCACCCAAATAAGTAGCATGTACACAAAATCCTGATCATCTTGATTCAGTACATGATTATCTCCAGTCAAAGGCAAGGCTACCAGTTAATCTGCTGGAACAGATCAACTACATCCACTATCCCAGATTACCTGCGTACAACTGCTGTTCAAGGCTTAAAGAAAAAAAAAAATGATTTCCTACTAGGGTATTTCATTCCACAAACTGATCAGTAGGCCTATAGGCTTATTACTGTGCAAATTACATTAGTCTATTTTTCATTTGTGTGTAGGCTTACCCTGTGTTTAATGTAATTTTTCAGGCCTAAAGTCGGTGTCAGGGTAGCCCTCGTCACCCCCCGCATTTCAGGCCTATCCCTACGTAAGAAACTACCATAGTAGCCATGTATACAGTACACCAAATAAAAAAATTAAGTTCAAACAAACTCTGTGAGGTTGCACTCACACCTCCACCCCAATCTCCCTTCTGGCTCTTGCATGCTCCCGCGCACATGAAGAGCAAGCCGAGAAAAGAACTCGCGCCATGCTGGGCCGAGCAGTGACATTTGCATGTCGATTACGTAATAAACACTGTTGTAAATTGGACCTGATACTGGAATGTTGAACACCCCCATGCAAGCCAGCATGGTTTAGGTATCTCACCTGGCCTTGCGCTATGATGGGACTTCCGGTTTTTGTAGAGACGTCCAAGATAGCCGCATGCAGCAGGCAGCTGCTAGTGTACTGTACCAATTCTCATGTTTATGTTATCTGGATAATATAGTAAGTGTTTGAACCTCTTTAAGACAAATATAGGGATAAAGGCAAAGGAACACTAAAAAGAGCAAACGTGCAAAATGAAACTACCCAATTGAAAAAAAAAGTAGCTCTGAATTTGTGACTTGCTACCATAGGGCTATAATATGAATAGACCGGTAATATTGTCATGCTTAGGTCATAGTAAATTATTCGTTTTTGTTTTAGCTACAGAACAAATACGGATTTTGTATGTGGCATCTGCAATCGGCATACTACTAAGACCTTTAAAAAAAGTTGTTGTTGTTTCTTAAGCCCCATCGCATTGGCTTCAAAACCCCGTACTATTTAGGTGGGGGAATTTTTAGTGACTAAAAATGTCATCGCAGGATGATGTTTGTAAGGCTGGTCTGAACCCGATCTTTACCAAAGTCGGTCTATAAGAAGTGAGGATCTCTTCGGTTTGGTACATTGCCGATGTATTTGTTTCTTTTTTACCGATCCTTATTTATTCGAATACTGATTGAAAAAATCGTAAGGTTTACTTTGAAAGTCTGTATCGTTAGTTGCGAAACAACAATCTCTATTCAGACTCTTATTTCAAAAAATCATATGTATTAGCTTCAATATCACACACAGATGCTTGCAAGACAGATGTTTAATTCATGCTGCCGAAAATTAGCAAGATATAGACGTTCGCAAGTACCTGTGTGTGGTATTGCAGCTAACACATGAATTTTTGAAACATGAATGTGAATAGAAATCGTCGTTTTGCAACTAACTGAACAATGATATTTGCAGCATTTGAAGAAATTGGGATCGGTAAATAAAACCCAAATAAACCAGCAATAAACCAAACCGAAGAATTTCCACTTCTCATTGGCTGTTTTGAAGTTTGAATACACCATTTTGAAGTTTTTTTCCTCAGCTTTCCAAAGGTTCAAAACTCAAGTGGCTATCTCTTACTATTTAGAAGTTACATGGCAAAATTAAAAATTATACAGGGTTTTGCACGTTTTAAAAAATATTTCTATTTGTAAGGCAATGCAAGTCTCTCAGAATTAGTTACAAAACTTCAAAATTTCATGGATCATTACAGAGCGAGTGGTTTAATTTCTTTTTAACTACATAATATGTTGGGCAGTAACTGGTGTTCGACTGATTTTAAAGCGTAGTTTGAAATGGACTGGCTTATTGTTACCGAGCCGCTGCCAATTTGTCTAGCAATACAGCCATCCATCGTTAAAATGATTTTAGAATACATGATACTATTTTAAGCTAATATTTTTGAATACTTATATGCATTTTCGCTCATTAACACTGATTTTAAAAGTAATTTTATTGTAGCAGCATTTTCCGGTTAATTGGTTAATTGGGATTGATTTTCAAGATTTGGGATCAGTAACCGGAATAAGGGATTTGGTACCAGCCAGTTTCTTTTAATGATCAGGTTCGCTTTGGCTAGGGTGAATAACAGCTGATCAGCCCAGCCTTACGTGTTACATTCACAGCAATTTTTTCCTGTGCATATGTAATTTGTCGAGTTAGCGATTTTCTATGCTGACTTGTGAAAACGATCGACAAGTAGGCCCTAATCACTGTACAAATGTACGCCAAATGGAAAGCAAATGATATATGTACAAACAAAAAACGCACCAACTAGCACCAATTTTTTTTTTAAAAGGCTTGAGAAACAATTTCCTTTTTTGGCCTAACCTCAAAATAATATTTTAAATTTAAGAAATTCATTGGTAGCAAGCAAGAGACAATACATTATCTAGGAGAGTGTGGTGCGTCGAGCGGAATCAACGCAGAATGGCTACTTATCCCGAGGCTTTCCAGGCCTCCCTGGATAGACATCACGAGAGAGTTCGCCATTTTGGTCGTTTGGCACCAACACCAAACATGATAATTTGGCATCTCTATACTAAATTTGGATAAGTAGCGAACTCTACTAACACATTTTAGTTCTATTTAAAGCATCGCGATAACAGCTGTATAGCATTAGTCACCAAATCACTTCCCCCTAAATAACCTTTTCTTCCTCGTTAGTAGTCTGGAATACACTATCATGTTTGAATTATTATTGTGCAAATAAAACCTTATAAAATGGATAAAGAAGACAATACAAAACACACATTCACACTGCACACTTCTATCTTTTCCACTGCGTTACCAATCATTTAAATAAACGCACACACTGTGATTAAATGAAAATGTGCCAAAATGTGAAAGCATGCAGAAGAAAGAAGAAAGTTTCGAATACTGCCTTCACCAAATTTGGTGTCAGTTCAATGTCACAATTTGTCTTCAAACTTGTAGTTTTTTAACCTATAAGGAAGAATTTGACGAGAAAACTGTTAATAGCATGAGCACCCACTTTAAAGTACATTTATGAGATCAACACCAGTTCTCTCCCCCTCCTCCTCCCTCCCCCAACAAACTCCCCCAGAAAGTTTGTTGGGGAGGGAGGAGGAGGGGGAGGGAAGGGGCCAAACACTGGAATTCAGTTAAGGGGTCTAGAAGAGAGGAGGGATGCTCTCGGTCACGGAGCCCAATAAAACAACTTATTTCCAACAACTTTAGTGCCTTTGGAATATTTAAACAGTCTCTTCTCCCCCCCCCCCCCCCTTTCCCCAGCACACCATTCATCAGCACAATGGTGGTGGCGTGGCCAATAGATTTGCTGCACGAGTGGCTACAAAACTATCAACAGAAACCTATTGTTATACAAATGTTAAGTACCTGCACAGACTCTTAAGTCATCACGTTACTATTTTGGCACACACCACCACATATAGTACATAATGATGAAGCGCCGACTCGAATCTTTGTTCTTTCTCTTGCTTTAGTATGCTTTTTCCATGTATACGGCCTTTAGTTTCTGGCAAAAACCTTTTCGTCGACTTCGATCCAACTTACTAACTTGTAGCTCCTTTTCCTTAAGCCATCTTGTCACAGATTACTTCAAAAACTGATCAACCTTGAGCATGGCCATTTATTTGGCAAATATCTGAAAGGAGGGACAGAATATAGATAATGCTGAAACATTGATATTAAAGCATACTGCAGTGAACACTCTTTAAAGAAATCAAAGAACCTCGAATTTTCCATACCTGACCTACACTTTTCAAGGAGTATTTGACCCTTTTTGATAAGAGGCCCTTTGCCTAGTAGGAGGTCGATTTAAAATCTACACACAAGGAGACGTAAAAGTACCATAAATCGTGTTTAAACGCCCATGTGAAGGTAAGGCCCACCCCCTAGGCAAAAATCTTGAAACAATGGAGTTAAAACCTACCCCATATAAAATCATCTTTTTTCTATTACAAAAGTAATTAAAAGCTTCATAAATTTAACGAAATCAAATTTTTTATCCCCATAAATCATAACTTTTCTGCTGCAAAAGCAAACTAAAGCTTCTTACATTTAACGAAATTAACGTTTTATCCAAGGCGATTCACGAACGGGAACGTTCGGCCGTTGCCATTTTCTGGAAGTCACTCTTTCCCGTTAACAAGACGGCCGTTGCATGGCACGATCGCTTTGCAGCTTGTAGCCATGAAGGTTTGTGGGCCTAGAAGCAAGTTTTAACTGAAAATTATGTTGGATTTTGGAAGAGAGATCATACAATAACCTACATTTTTGAATACGAGAACAAACACATTGCATTAATGGTAGATTGAATTCAGATAATGTCGTGAATGATCGCATTATCGTTGACTGTTCTGTGATAAGAGAAAACTCCCTCCATGGACAGGAGTAATTTATAAACTAAAATACGTAAAAACATGATACTGTGAGAGTTCAGAGAATTCGAAATATACGCAAAAATACGAAACTACAGTTTCAACAAGAGACAAGCATCTAAGAGGATTAGAGTCTTTGGCAATCCAGGTGCACAAAAAAGATAAGCATGAGCTAATGAATATCCAAGCATTCTCTACCGCTAGAATCCAATACCTAGTGCGAGCAGACCTTCATGCATGCCTCACTAAAGAGTGGAGACGACGCCATGACCAATATCGGTGGCTACCTAAACTGAGCGTTGCAGACGACGATCTGACCAACTCGGAGGCCACGAGGGCCGCGCATTGCACACGACGCAAGCAAGCGGATGTAATCCAAAAGCACCGTAGTACTTCAAACTAAGCCTGACGAAGACAGTTGGGGGAAGTTTCCATCGACCTCCATCATAAACTGACGAAAATTTGCGAAATGTACTGATTTCTGTGTTGTGAGATTGAGCGTACTGTAGTTTCGTATTTTTCGAATTATAAACTAGATTATCCTACGTCGTACGTCTTGAAAACTTCACTCAATTCGTGGGTTTTAGTCACGATGAGACGAGCTTCGGTGTTGACAGCTATGGCCGTCGTGATTTTCACTCGAGACGTGGGGTCAGCCATGGTCGAGACAAGCAGCAAGGGGTGAAGAAGCTTTTCGTCTTGACTCTTCACTCAAAACATAGGCTTTAGCCACGAATGAGACGAGCATCAGTGTGGGCAGCAACAGATGTCTTGATTTTCACTCGAGACGTGGGGTCAGCCACGGTCGATACAAGCAGACAGAGGTGAAAACGCTATCCATCTTGACTCTTCACTCAAAATGTGAGTTTTAGTCACAAATGAGACGAGCTTCGGTTTCGACAGCCATGGCCGTCTTGATTTTCCCTCGAGACGTGGGGTCAGCCACGGTCGAGACAAGCAGCAAGGGGTGAAGAAGCTTTTCGTCTTGACTCTTCACTCAAAATGTGGGTTTTAGCCACGAATGAGGCGAACCTCCATGTCGGCAGCAACTGTTTTCTTCATTTTCACTCGAGATGTGGGATCAGCCACGGTCGAGATAAGCAGTAAGGGGTGAAGACGATTTCCGTCGTGACTCTTCACTCAAAACATGGGTTTTAGCCACGAATGAGACAAGCATCAGTATGGACAGCAATGGTTGGCTTTATTTTCACTCCAGACAAGCGGCAAAAGGTGAATACGGCTCCCGTCTTAATTCTTCACTCAAAATATGGGTTTTTAGCCATGAATGAAATGCGCTTCAGTGTGGACAGGAATAGTGGTCTTGGAGTTCACTAGACGAGAGGGTGAGACGGCGTCGTGCGTCCTGTGTGTCAGAAGGGCAGCAATCGAGACAACTGTCAGAGACAAGCAGGCTCAGTTGAAAACTTAAGATCTCCATCCATGACATGAATTCGTGTTGGTGTCACGAGAAGAAGACATCTGTCTTGATTCTTGACTCGATTCTTTAAAATCACAATCAAGACAGCATCAAGTAACAAAAGCAGGTATGGCTACAATTTCCTACGTTGTCGGAATCGACTGAAATCACTCGCGGCTCCCGCCGGTTCGGTCAGCTATCGACTCCGACAATGGGTTTCACATATGAACTCCCAACCACACCTTCTCCTTCAAATTCCGTCACACAAACCAAAAACAAATACCACGAACCTGACAATCCGCATTAAACCACTGCCGCCACGTTCTCAAGAAGCAATTATATCCACGTGCGGACGTATTCGGCCGGCCTAACAGGCCGCCACGTTTTTCGTTCCCACAAATTCTGCTGTTACCATGGCGGCCGCCATCTTAATACTCTCCAACCAGTACCGATAGAAATACTCACCACCAATCGCGTAGCCTCCTAGCCACGCTGCTTTGCTTGGAAAGATAGCGCACCTCAGTTCAACTGCGAAAACGATCTTTCGAAACGAATTCCCCTTAGGAATTCAACAATCTTAGCTTAAGAATGTCTGACTGCACGCGCCAGCGGCAAGAAAAAGAGTGGGTGGACGCGGACAGGGTAGGGCGAAGCGGGATAGAGGCGGAAGTGACGCAATATTTTGCATAAATGACTGCGTTAATGAGGTAAAAAAGCGCCGTAGGCATAGGGAAGGATCCCAATGTTGTAACACAGTGAGGAGGATTCTACGAAGGAGAACTTAAGATCTCCATCCATGACATGAATTCGTGTTGGTGTCACGAGAAAAAGACATCTGTCTTGATTCTTGACTCGATTCTTTAAAATCACAATCAAGACAGCATCAAGTAACAAAAGCAGGTATGGCTACAATTTCCTACGTTGTCGGAATCAACTGAAATCGAAACACATGTCAGTCTGGTAGCTGCAACAACTTTCGTACAAAATCCTGGTGCAGGTAGGCGGCACATAGTCTAAGCCTGTCGTCGGGAAGTGCGGCGTGAATCGAGGTGGGGACCGAGTTGATGGCAGCCTGACGGGATAACCGACCGAAAGCAGGGAAGACGGAAGAGTCATCGGCACGAAGTCGGCATCTGGGTGAGCGGCAGGCACTGGAGAGGGCAGTGGAGACAGCGGCATGCTCCATGGCCAAAAGGCATCCGTGTTGGCTTTCATTTCCCTGATTTCTGATTGACTGATGTCTAACCAATCAGAGGGCTTCAATGCGAGAGCAGTCTGGATACGGCAGACGTAAATTCGGACGGCTGTGCCGACGATGGGCGCAAACATCGGGGAAGGCTTTCATTTTCCGCTTGGAGAAGAGCAATCCAAAAGCACAGCTTTGGAAGGATGGATTGACCCCGGGAATCAACGGGGAGGGAGCCACGACGTCTTCGGCGGCACGAGTAGAATACGGGCAAAAGCACTGTGAAGATCAGCAGAACGAGTGACCGTCCCAGACGATCGCTTGAGACAAAAGGATGATAAGCTCACAGAGCTGCCATTCTTATAAGGAGGCCCGCGCATGCGCAGGACGGGGGTGCTGAGCCGAGCTGGCTGGCTACAACGCTCTGAGATCTCAAACTCCAAGGCAGCATCGTTGAGACAACAATGCAAAAATTGACAGATATTGGATTTTTTCCAGAGCAGCAAGAAATTAAAGCACAGGTAGTACCCCAAGCAACTCCCCCTACCAAAAAAATAAAATTTGACAAAGTAAACAAAATCCTAAGTTCCTATACATTCGTGATCAGACAACTCAGTTTGTCAGTATATACCAAATAACTTTCCACAAAGTCTGAAATTAAAAGCATTAGACCATACTATACTAGAAATTCTTCAGATGATTCCAAAACATGTGCCACATGCCAATCAACTATACGTCACGGAAAGTGGAAAGCCTCCGCAAACAATAATAAAATTATTTTCGTCCAAATTTCTACCATTTCGTCAATATTTCACCGATTTTGACATAGCAATACACCATTTTAATCATCTAGACGAGACCTTTCCATTAGCGGAACAGACAAATCAATAGACTAAAGCCATGTGAAGTTATTTACTGAAAACCATGAACATGCTGTTAACCACTCCGGTTATGGATAATATTTTCGAACACAATTAGTTTTGCGGACAGTGTTCCGTTACTGGTTTGGTTTGTTAATTTAAATAATGTATTGTCTCGCAGAAAAGCCACACCCAGAAAAATAAAAGACTACCCCCACCAAAAAAAAAATGTATACAAGCCAAACATTTTTTGGATAATTCATGCCCTGTAAAGATTTGAAAATGTTGATATTTGTTAATCAACAGACAAACACTTTATGTTGTAACTAAACATTAGTCCTGTTAAAATTTACAGTGAGGCAATTATTTGGAGGCCGTGTTTGTTTAGAAATGTAAGTTGAATGGTTTTGTAGAATAACTTCCAAACGATTTTAGCTAGTGACTTGTGGTTTGCACTATTGGATAGCTGGCAAAAAAACCAGTTAAAATGGAGTATAAAATCGGTCAATATTTAGCGAAATTATGGTGGTTTCTATATATAAG
>JAHWFP010211814.1:0-10913 GCA_023313725.1 Lithobius niger | reverse complement strand
GAATGACCCATTGGTCCAGAATGGCTCAGTGAACCGAAAATTACCCAATGACCTAAAATGCAACGCCATGCAATATGGGACTAAGCGTTTAATTATGCCTTTTTCAGTGCGGCTCAGCAGAGACGGAATGAATCATTGGTGTCCTACGGTCAATATTTTCTTGTTGGAAACTGGTTCGTTGGGCAATACTGGATTGGCATTTTGACCCAGGGTCCATCCTCTCTGGAACCCTCTAACCCAGAATGACCCATTGACCCAGAATGACTCAGAGATTCAAAAATTACCCATTAGTACACACTGACATAACGTAAAAACTAAAATTCGGTACACAAATTGAGAAACTAAAAAACAAGTGTTTTATGCTGTCGGTTTTAATTTCCTAATGTGTACTGTACCTTTAAGTATGATCGCTTTGGTAAAAAGCCTAAACATTTGATAAAAAAGTAGCAGCGAGGAAAGCATAGAAAGCTTGAGTCCGATAATCAACTCGCAGGATTCTTTTACGAACCCAGACTGAATCCCCAAGGGTTAAATTCCCAAGGGTTAAATTCCCAAGGGTTAAAATTTTAGGTCTGTTCTCAAAAAACGAACAGCGTGAGTTGAATGTCGGTCTTAATTTTTTTTACTGCTTAAACTTTTTTTTATTACAATTTGTTATGTGTGTCTTTTTGTTCTGAACACTGAATTACATAGTTAGAAATACTTACTTATTGTGCATAAAAAGTTAGTAAGTTAATTTTAATTTAAAAAAAAAGAGCAGGCTTAAGAATGAAGAATATAAAAGTAGGCCATTAATGACAAATGTGTCAAGCCATTCACTGTTCATTCTTTTTGATTCCGTAGGTAAATCTGGATTATTTTGGGATTAGTGAGTCATGGTTGATGAAAATCAATGGGCATTGGGTAATTTCGTAAGAACTTTTTTCCAGAAGTGACATTTATAATACTTCCCTTTTCTACCAAAAAAGACTTTCTTTCTTTTTTATTTATCCTCTAGTTCATTTCTTGTAGTAGCGGAACAAGTGCGGTTCGGGCCCGTGTGCAAGTTAACCATAAAGGGCCCCCTGCACCCCACCCACTAGAAGAAGAATTACAGAAAATGTGGGGAGGGGGGAATGTTTTGTTTTTTAAAAGGGGTCAGACCTTATAAGTTCTCAATTCATGACATTTTACTTGCATGGTAATTGCTCAAAAGTCCACACTACGAGCTTTCTGCTCAGCAAACCCATCAATCATTGCTGCAATTTTCGATTCTGTAGCTTGACGGTGTTGTTGAGGTACATTTACGCTGCTCTGCTCTGCTCCGCCAATTCGAGATGCAGCTAATCTAATTATTGTGCTTATTTTTTTCGTGTGGTGATTGTTTGGCTATCTATTGGCTTAATGGCTTTTTGTGGGTTTGTGGCTTTTTCGTTTAAATTCATCTACGTTTCTGCATTCTGATTATGTACTGTGCAGGGCTCTTGCAGGGCCTTGTCAGTTCAATACCGTGAACATCCTGAGCGCCGGTGCACACGTGCGTTTTTTGGACGCTGCGGTGACGCATCCAATCAATGCACACGTGCATTTTATTAACGCGCGTTGACGCTGCGGTGCCGTTTCGGTGACGTATGTGCGCGTTCGGTTCCCTAACCTCCTGTACAAAAAATTATAGTTTGAAACCAATGAGACGATGTTGCTTTTTTCGCCTACCTCGTGAACAAAAAATATATTTTACAACCAATGCGACGAATTTTGGAACATCGATGTACTAATTTAAAACGTACCAGGGAAATATGTTATACATCCTTTGCAGATTAACTAAAAAATTCGGATAAGTTCCTTAATTACTTCCCAATAGGTCTTCAATCATTTCTGCAGCAACATTTCATATTTCAGGATAGTTCTTCACTCCCCCAATAAACAATTCCATGTCTATTTCTTCGAAATTGAACGCCATTTTCGGTAACGCTTTTGCGGTAAACGGCGGACGTGTGCACCGCTCAAGTCATCCAAGGTACTCAGAGACGCAATTTCGTTTTTTTTTACGCTGCGGTACCGCTGCGTTGACGGGGGGGAATTGCGGTGCAAAACGACTGCACGAGCGACGGGCGAGCGGCGGGCAGTAACGCAACGTCCACGCAGGTACGTGTGCAGTACCCAACAGATGGCACGTAAACCAAACCGCAAATGCGGTACCGCAGCGGCGCCCGCAGCGCTGATGCGACCGCAGCGCTGTGGCCCCCCCCCCCCCCGATTTCTGGGTTTATTTTTAGGATTTCCTGCGTTTTTATTTTAATTTAATTTAATTTAATTTTGTAGATTTTTTAAACTAAGATTTTACACGTTATTTGTATAATGTCATGTAGTTTTAAATTTTCTTAATTTTACATTTGTGTTTTTTGTTATTTTTTATTGTTTCTCTGGGCTCAAAAAAAGACTTAATGTCGTTCTTGTGTACTTTCTTCATTTGAAAACAGAAAATAAAGCCCTTGGCATCTTATAATACAAACGCAACGTATATAGATCAGTGGCCGGGAAGTGACGGGAGAGACGCAATGGAGAGACATCATAATATAGTGCTGTTGATGAAGCCAGCTGCGACTCGTAGCAACTTGACGTTGCCGTGGTAACATGATCAAATTTCAGTTTTTAGGGCAAATTTTTTTAACAGCAGTTTTAATTTCGTAAGTAGCAGATAGGCCTAATGGAGAATGCGACGAGACTGTTTTAAACGAAGCTAAAATTCTTTTGTTTTTTACGACTGCGTATTATCCTTAGGATTTCAATTCGACCATCAAATGCTATTATTTCATTTAGTTATGTCGAAGAAGTCTATTAGCTATAAAGGAGTAACGATGTTTTAATTGCCACGCTTTTTTAATTAACTTTTGAAACTGAATCTAACGTTGTAACAAAAATGAACCATTCCTTTCTGCGCTTCAATATGCAATTCTGTTTTTGAGTGGCTCTAACTAGTTGTGAGTATTCCGCAAGTCAGCTTCCACCGCGATGATGCATGTTCGTCTACTTCAAAGCCCCATTCTTAGTTCAGTCGCACCAATAAACAGAACAGAAGCGACGAAACCTCAAAGTAATCCATCTTTGGTGTTGACTCATGGGGTTGCAGTATATGAACTAATGGCTAATCGAGATGCAGTTTGTAAGGTGGGGAATGTAGGAAGAGACTGTGAGGACCTATACATTCATTCGGAACATCCAGACAGGATGGTAATTGCCTTCCTTCACTTGGAATTCCGAACATGACAAGTCACATTCATTACTCCTTCCGAAACTGAACGTGGGAGAGTTCTTTTGGGGGCGTTTGCTGTGCTCCCAAAATGGATTGTTGACACAAGTCAGTTTTATCACACAAATTAGAGATCCAAATGGACTTCAAACAACTGCGGGGAGGAACGACGGAAAAGAAGCAGAATTACGAAAATGGCCACCAACGATTCACAATACTGCACAGTTAAGAAAAGTAAAGCGTTCAAGTAAAATAACAAAAAATAAAAGGATAACCGACGACTACCTGTCTTCTGTACATTTCCGCCACTTCCAATGTTGAGGCGCACACCTCTATCAAGCACCACAACAGCTATCTCTATTTTATAATAAAAAAAGCAGTAACCATCACAATTGCCGGTTAAAAATGTGGTTAGAACTATTTTACATTTTAGGCGTAATTGTCTGCTTTTAGGCCTAATTTTTACCTGCAGTTGTAATTTCGTAAGTAGGAGCTGCCGGAGATTTGGATTGTTTAGTAAGCCTATTCATTTTTGCAACACGGTGCGCCTCCGCGCACACAGTTACAGTGCTACAACGGAACGCGCAACGTAGCCTATTATACAGATTAGTGGTAGTAGGGAAGTGACGGGAGAGACGCTGTTGATGAAGCCAGCAGCGACTCGTAGCAACTTGACGTTGCCGTGGTAACGTGATTTTACTAGCGATAGCAATCTTCAAGGTATCGATTAACATCCAAAGTATTATTCGGTGAAATTAACGTGGCTAATAGGATTAACCTTGGTGGCCTTTCCCTGGTTGAATGATATCACTACTTTCAAAGGTTGACCCTTTTTGGATACTAGGCAGCTTCTCTTACACCGGTTTTGGTTTGGGGTGGATATCACAACTTTCATAGGCCTTTAAATACAAAGAATCCCACAGTCTAATCGTCACCTCTATCTGGTACCGTTCCGAAGTAGAAAAAAGTGACGGACAGGCGGACGGACAAAGTCGTTGCAATAGTATTCTTAGACGTTTCGGCTGTACAGAAGACTAACAGAGACCCATAGTTACCCATACAAAAATGGTCTAGAGCAACCAAAATCGTTTAAAACTGCGTACAACGTGGGTGGCTGGGGTGGACAGAAGGACAACCTTTGACGTGAGCAGTCATGTCTCTACGTTATTAATAAGTGTATCGGTGTCGTTCATGCTATAGAGCAGTGACACGACGTAGTATTATTGTATATAACTCAATGCTGGAGCCTTAATGGGTTAGCTGCAAGGGGCACTGCAGAGAGAAACAGAAGGGCGTCATACTGAAGCCGATGCTGTGAAGAGTGATTTCTTAGACCTAAAACGCGCGATTTTTGTTGTTGGAGAAAACAACGTTATTTTAAGCCTAAGAAATCCGTTCTTCCGTTGTTTTTCCCTCCATTTTTATGCGGTGCACCTTGTAGCTATGCCCTCCAAAACCCATACTGGTGCCAATATGGCGGCAAATGTCACTGTTTGGTAACAAAATTTGATAAAAGTAAGGTTTTACAAGACTGAAAGTACTTATAACGAAATTATACAAATTATCCCTCACTACACCCCCCCCCCCCGCCCCCTCAGCCTCAGAGACTATCAGACGCCTATGACTTCGTGTATGAACTACAAAACAAAACTTTCGTGTTTGGTCTGCATGTTTTCATAGGTATCCCAGCTTGAATCTCGAGAAATCCCCCTGTAAAGTCAGGATACCGACTTACTAAATTATAATCTTACTACTACTCCGATTTTAATCTTGGTAACTCTGAGGGAAAAACGAGTCGGGATTCCAAAGGGAAAAGCCACGAATCACGACTTTGAAGTCAGAAATCGCAAGTCCCAAGAATCCCAAATTTCAAGATTCCCGAGATTAACATCAAAATTTCCGGATTAAAGTCGCGATTCCATGCCTTCGTTCACCTTCCCCACTTATCACATTCCTTAATTAGGCTGGCAAATTTTGGTTGCCTTTTAAAGGGGCAATGCCACCAAACGACAAGCTGCAGCATCTATGGCCATATGCCGATATCTCGTTCTGTCTACCCGTTACTTTCAACAGGCGAAGGAACACAGAAATAAATTTCGTTTTATGAAACAAACAAGCCAAGTGCCTACTTGATTACTGAGTGTTAAGTTGGTGCGCCCACGTGCACCAGGGAGCAATCGGTAAAGTTAAACCTAACGACATTACAGGCGCTTTTTTTCTATCTATCGACCGTTTTGAAACGTAGATTTAGAACTGTTAGATGGGCGCCATCTCGTGACAGTGATATCGTTAACCTTGAACCGCTTGCTCCTTCGTCCAAGTGGACGCACCAACTTTACATTCAATAATTAAGGAGCACGTGTCTTGTTTGTTGTGTAAAAAGACATTTCTTTGTGCATTCCTTCGCTTGTTGAGATCAAGTGCTACATAGAAATAAATAATGGTAGACGGCGCTAGATGCTGCAAGCTGTCATTCGGTGAATAAGCACCTTTAATGACCTTCGCTTTTTCCAAAATGGCGGCGTAGCAAGGCAACTCAGTGGTTTTCCTATCAAATGTTTGGCAGGGGTATTCATTGGAAAACATTCAAAATCTTTTGAAAAGGACTTCGTGTCACTTGAGGAAAATGAGACGCCGCATTCGTGGCTCTAAAATTATTATTATTTTTTTTTTTATAAAGTACTAGGCGTAGTCGACCTCTGCCTTTGTTGTTTTAGCTCCCTTGCAGTTCTCGTCGTTCAGTTATTTACATGCAGTCAATGCGAAAGATTTCACAACTTCTTCAGGACCGCGGATCGGATGGCGGATGATAGAACCTTAGATCGTGAAACGATGCCAAGCCCGAGACAGTGAGACTATTCGCTATTGGGTCCTGGCTGTGACGTAACAAATGTAACGTGTATCTCAGTTGACATTTCACTGTAACTTATGTATCTCAGTTGACACTTCACAAATATATAGATCAGTGGTCCAATAAAACTGCTTCCTGTTGGTGGCACTCAACATGGCTTCTAACATGCTAGTACGTGTGTTTTTTGCGTGAAGAAAAAGCATTTCACCTTGAAGAGAAGAAAAAGAACAGCGCAATATTTCGGTAAGCCTGTTTTACTCAACTTAGCCTGAAAGCAGTTTAATGAGGGCAATACACCAACAAACCAGGTACTCTTGTCCATCATTGTCTCTACCTAAATCTGCCTCTTGCTATCATAATGCCAGGCTATCCAACACACAAAATGGTGTCAGAAGTGGGATACATTTTACAACAAAACACGGGAAGGTGGCATCACCAATCGGGAACTAATCACCTAACATTTTTTTTGTGAAGTTTGCACAAGGAACCCTATCACAATGTGAGTTGGTACATCTTGTCCACATGGACTTATTGTTGCTCGTACGCCGCATGGGTACAGGATACTATACGTATGTTACATACACTAGAAAGAAAAGGGCAAAACCAGCCTAAAGTCATATCGTATAGAACAATCCATACCTGTATTGAGCGTTGTTGAATTTTATGCTTATGCGCCTTTATCATCACTGGAACTCGCACTGAACGTCTTTCTTGATAACTTGCCTCACGTTCGAAGTCGTTATTTGTACCACTACAATATCCAGAGCGATCGGAGAAGCGTTTTAGCACTGAAGTAAAAGCGTCGGCCGTTACTGGAAACGACAACGTAATGGTACAAATAATGACTTGGAACGTGAGACACTTTAACAATAAAGACGTTCAGCGCGAGTTCCAGTAATTAATCTTAAGGCTGTACCGAGCACATTATTTCCTGCCGAGCCGCGATCCCGAGCCGAGCGATCAAAAAATGCCTGGTACACCGAGCATAACCGAGCCGATCAGTGATGTCGAGCAGAACCGAGCACCTTTATTAATCACAGGGTGATGCCGGTAGTACCAGCTTTTTTCACATTTTCTCACATTCCAACTTTTCACTTTTTTCACATTTTTCACATACCCACTTTTCATTTTTCTCATACACCTATAACTTTTCATTTTTGTATCACAAATTCTTCGTTCTCATATACACACCAGTTTCACAATTGTTTAATACATTTTTTTTCTTTTCTAGTAACCATTGTAATTTCTCCGTAATTTCTCTCAAGAGAACGAAAGCGAATTCAAAGCAACTCCGACAATAAGCCAATCATTTTTTTTCCCTCGTGTTCTAACAACAAACATGCCTACGTAATTTCGAGCCAAAAATGAAAAACGATAATTTGATTGTTTTTTTACTTTAATACCGGCAGCATCCCTGCAAAATGCCAAGCAAACTTCTAGACAGAACCATTTTTTTCACTAAAACAGCCTGGCGTAGCAGCAACCATAGGCTACTATTAGTTTCGCACACTGTAATTGATGACGTATCGACATATTACTAATTATAATAGTGATTGCAAAATAAATAAATAAAAAAAACGGATTGTTCTACGATATGACTTCCGGCTGGTTTCAGCCCTTTTATTATCTACATATATAATAGGCAGCAGCGGCCGAGTGCACCGTCCTCACCATCCCGTCATACAATCAAGTACGCCACCCTGTAGTGCCATCTGTTGACGGGATTCGCCTTTAAATTCGGGTTGGGACACTTTTCCAACGTCTTCGAACAGATGGCGCCACTTACCAAACCTGCCAGGTCGCCGTCTGTTGACGGCCTTGTACTACAAGTTCGGGTTATAACACTTTTTCCTAAGTCTACGAAGAGATGGTGACACTTAACCAGACCTGCCGCACCGCTATTTGGATCATATTTTGGCTTATTATTGGGGTACAAAGCGGCAACTAAGTTTTAGTCGCGTGGACTGTGCCATTGTCGGCGTTTGAGCTAAAAAAACAAAAAAACAACCCGTGTCTACTAAACCAGACAACTTTAAACCAAACGACGATAAGTTCTTAATTTCGAGGCCCCCAATGGGCCTCGAAATTGGCAGCCTGCTACGATGGAAAAGCGCATTTATTTCTTAGATGCTCACTTCCAGAAAGGAGTTGAATTGTTAGTAAGTGCGATGCAACAATCATTCCTTGCAACAATTTCGCAATGTGTGGCACCGAGGTCAATTGTTTCAAAGGATTAACTTAAACATGGGCTTACTTGCTTAATGAATGCTGGAATTCTCACTGATGGGTTGTTTTTTAGCCTTCACTCAAACTTACGCATGAGACTTTTCTGGGGCTGCACCAAAGGGGAAATGTCACGCAGTCGCGTTTTCGGAGGGGGAGGAGGAGGAGAGCAGGGCAAGTGTGTGTGGCGGGGGGGGGGAGGGGGGGGGGCAAGGCGTGGTACCGAAGTGAGTTTTTTAAAGGATTAACTTAAACATGGAATTACTTGCTTACTGAATGCTCGATTGCTCAGTTGTAGGGGTTTTTAGCCTTCAGTCAAACACACTTCCGGGGCTGCACCAAATGGGAATGCCACGGGACGACATTTTTGCGGGGGAGGGGGAGAGGGACAAGTATGTTTGGGGGAACACGTATGCGTATCCGGGAGGGGCCAGAAGTGTGGGGATTGCGGGTTGAAGTAATTGTGGGGGGAGGGCATATGTGATATATTTTGATAAATTTAAAACCAAACACCAAACACCGGAGGTCAAACATCTGAGGGACGCGGAGAGACATTCAGAACCCACACTAACGGTGGGGATATCCAGTTGAGGTCTAAACTATCCCCGGATTAGCTTAGCCCTGGATATAACTAAGCCTCGACCTGGGAGATAAAAGTTGGTGATGCATGTTGGACTAAGTTGGGGTTTTGTTAGCTCTTTACTCCTTAGACCTCGACCTTAAGGCTAAATTAGCCCTCGATATACCTTTGTTAAAATGTTGTTAAAGCTCAGGAATAACGCTAATCCTGGATGGATATCACCGCTTTTTACATCTCGGGGCTAACTACTCAGTATTAAGTTAGTTATTAACCTAAAGGCTACATTTTGCTTAGCCCTCAACTTAGTTCGTGATGGTTATCACCATTTTCCCTTGTTACCGAGCTTAACCCAAGGATTAAGTTTAAACCTCAACTGGATATCCCCACCGTATGGGAGTGCAGGAAGGGGGTGCAAGGGGGGGGGGGTGGAGGGGGGAGGGCGCAGCATGCTCACGGTCACAACTAGTATGTATATAGAACTCTGAATCCTTTTGATGCACGAGCGACAACGAGTCCCTGTGATCTTGTCTACCTCTCTATTTTCGAAATAGGGAGCTGTTCGTTTGGCCTGTCATGCCGTGCAATTTTATGCTTCTCGTCAAGTCGATGCTGATGGTGGCGCCCTCTGGTCACTGGGTTAACAGAGACAACAACGGAGACGTTTACACAGACACGAGACAGACAGGCATCCAAGTCGACCAGGTTGACAAGAACATAAATTTTCAGAGCTCGCTAGCAACCCTTTTATTCCATGCCGTCACTCCTCCCCACGTATGGCAGGCCAGAGGTGGTGGCCCCTTCTTATTATATGAATCATCGCTCGCCGTGTGCAACAGCGTTTCATAATAAACGTTGCAGCTTGCGAGGGGCGAAAAGATGAATTGTCACGTGTGTTGTTGTTAGCCTGCAAAGATGGCGGCCGGGTAGAGGATGGGTGTGGGTAGTGGTGGGGTTGGGGGTGTTGTGTGGCACGTCAGCGTTGCTAGTTGGCTCATCCATCACTAATTACGCGTTTGGTGGGGGTGGAGGAGAAATAGGAAGAGGGGGTTAAAGACGTAGAGAGAAGAGGTTGTCGGAAGAAGTGTCTGAGAAAAGATTAAAGCCTCAGGCGAGTGGTGTCGGGGAGATGGGGGGAATAGGGGTGAGACGTAATGAGAAGTGACGGTGTTTTGTTTTCTGCGGTTATCGTCATAATCTGGTGTCGTTTTCCGTCGTTTGTTTTGGAAACGGCAGCTTAAAATCTGAGATTACAGATGCGAAGAATATCGGAATTGAAGAATTAAGTAGAAGACCGATTATAAAAACGAATGACGTTTTAGACTGGCCGTTTGTGGTGAATCTAAAACGTTGTTCATCTTTTTTATGATCGGTCCTGTGTATGTCATTTCTTTGGTTACAATATTTTCGGCATCCTGATCTCAGAATTTACATCAACACAACCGTACTGGGTAGTCAGTTATTCGTCTGTATGTCTGTTCGTCCTGTCTTGTGTCTGTCCTAAAGCACGACTACTTCCGTTAAAATGGCAAAATTTAATTTCTGTAAATGTGTGATATTTATCCTACAAATACTGAAGAAATTGTGCATTTAGACTTATTTAGATGTTAAATGATAATTGAAAATTACGCTGTAAGCAATTTTCATACAGTATATTTCATTTATCCTTCGAACTATATTAGCCGGTGGGAATAGCTTGGCGTTTGATATCACGACTTCACACGGCCGAAAAAACGCTTGTCGGGAATCCAAGTTTTCTTTTCGGGGAGATTACTACATTGCTCCTCCTACTTATCCACGCCAGGTAAAGAATTGCTAGTACAGCAGATCGGACGTATGGTGAGCGCCAGTAGTCTTACGTTTGATTTTCTCATCCCTCTGTGCCTTAGCGATAAATTACTTCGTGTATGTGACCTCGTTTGACATTTCTTAGTATATTTCTTAGTAAATACTCGCTGACAAGTTTAGCCACCCAAAAAAAAAAGCCCTAAGCCCTAATTACAAGCAAAAACAGGCACAATTGCTCGTGGCAC
>JAHWFP010211812.1:0-22778 GCA_023313725.1 Lithobius niger | reverse complement strand
CTCAACTTTAAGGCAGCTGTCCGTACATGTCCGTACATGTTGCCAAGGGGTCAGGTGCACTCGAAGGGGGAAATCCCTATGACTGGCACAGTCCTATTGTATTCATAGATGGTGGAATTCAACGCATCTTCCTGGTACTGCATAAAACAGAAATAAATAAAATGCATCTTTTCCAATATTCAATCTTTAAGGGTTACAGAAAAGTTTTCCAACAGAAAGAATAAATTTAACATGATTTTTTTTTGCTTTTAAAGGATTGTGCAATAATTTTTATTTCGTAAGTTTTAACAAGGGTAAGTTTTAGCAAGGGTTTTAGCTGGAGAGCATGTGGATTTTGGTTTTACAGGTAAGAATCGTTTAGCTGAGGGTGGGGGAGGGGGGTAACCACTTGTGCAGATTTTCATGCCCAGACACATCCGGCTCATCACCTGTATCCCCCACTTAGCAACAACGGCAACCCACCCCTATCGTTATCTGATAAAGGGGAGGGAGGGGGGATTTTAAAAGCCAAGTTTTCTTGGCCCAACTTAAAACAGAAATAATAACTGCATCTTTTCTCCAGTATTCAAGGACTGTGCCATAATTTTTATTTCTTTAATTTTAAAGGACTGCACCATAATTTTATATCTTAATTTTGGAAAGGACTGCACCATAATTTTATATCTTAATTTTGGAGGAAAGAGTTTTTGGGGTTCATCTTTAGATATAATGGACCATCTTTAAAAGACTGCTATTTAGGTAAAAGAATTTTTATAGGTAGTGGGGTGGGAAGGGGACCATCTTTTAAAAGGCTGCTATTTAGGTGAAACTTTTTTAAGTCAGGGGTGGGGAGGGGGAGGGAGGCATCTTTAAAAGGCTGCTACTTAGGTAATTTTTAAAAGGTGGGGGTGTGGGAGGGGGACCTCTTTTAAATAATAAGACTGCTACTTAGCTAAATCTTATTTGTGCTGTAATGGCACCCTGTAGAGAGGCTTGCTTATTTTTTTTAATTAATATTCCCTCAGATAAATTTTTAATAATCAACTTCCTCTAAAAACTTCCAAGCCTCGTGATGTCATCTCCTTCAACTCCAATCTTATCTTTGAGACCAACAACTCCACCCTTCTTCCTAACTTGTCTTCGTGGTCCAGTGGGTTAAGGCGTTAGTCACTAACTCGTCTGATTTAGTCACTAACTCGTCGTTCGAATCTCGCCACAGCCGAGAAAAAAATTTTTCTACTGATTCAATACTAATTTAATAAAACAGAAAAGAAAAGAAGAAACGAAGGAAAATAAAAAATGGTGGATGAATAGGAGGAAAGAAAGGAAAGAAAAAATGGCGCCCAAGAATCCAAGATGGCGCCCACCTTCATGACGTCACAGGGGTGCTGGTCAACATCCTCCTTCTCAATTTCGAGAAATTTACCGCGACTACCCAGCGGATTAACTGTTGCGCAATAGGGGGGAGGGGGTTAAGGGATTGAGAGATCGTACAAATGATATGCCATATAGGCTTCTTTCTTTCTGAAATGATGTCCAAAACCGATGTTCGGTTTGCAACTACTAAACTATTCATCAGAGATATTGTGATTGAGGTCAACTGTCACAAAACTACTAGTTAGTTACAGACAGGAAATCGGACAGCAATATAATCTATTAAAGTGGCAATAGCTTGGTAAAGCAAGTCGAGAGAGATAGGGCGAGGTGCTCTGAAGTAGTTAGGTCAACACTACAGTAAAAAATTCAACCCCAACTGACCTTCGCAATAGAAAAGGACGATTTAGCCCAGACTAGTTTGATAATGCCTTAGTTAAACTATGTCAGTATTAGCAAGAATTTACACCGTGACCTCTGTATACCTCCCATAATCTCTATTAATTCCTAGTGGGATCTATTTTACCTGAAATTGGTTACAACAGTTGTTCTTATTGGTTACAACGGGTGACTTTCTTCTGTCACTGTCTTCAGAGTCCATACGATTCTTAACACGTGATGCAAAGCAGAATATAAAGGCCGATGTCGTCCCCTGCTGTCGTCTGTCAGTTGTCTGTCTCTAACCGTGATTATTTTTTAGTTTGTTAATCTGATTTACTTCAAATTTTCCACATGGATTATTGTACTTTGTGCAAATTTAAGTTTGGAAATCAGTAAATTGGTTAAGGGGTTTCAAAGAGTCTGTGATTATATTTCATTTTTGTTCACGGTAATAAATTTACATTAACTTGCATTGATGTACGATTGCTGAAAGTTCTCTAAACTTCGTAACATTAACAAAAAAAAATAGTGGCCTAAACAGCAACAATTGTCCTGCAAGCATGCACATCACACTATTCAAATTCAAGGTCATTGATACACAAATTCAACCAGTGTGCTAACTTATGAAACTTCCCAGCTTTTGTTTTTTGTTGAGTCTCCAGTCATTGAACACTGTTTACATTCCAGATTTCATTTTATGCTAGTGACTTTGTGGTTACCGTTATTTGTTGATCTTGTCTGTTGTTGGTGTCAAAGCTATATACTGTCAAGCAAACAGAAATCATACATTCAGAATAAGGAAAACTTTCTTTTTGTCACTCTTTAGTTTGCTGCGTATGTAAATGTTTGTAATGGTCATAATATTTTTTTCATGCTGCTCTCAGAAGAGGATGGGGAGGGAGAAAAGGAGGAAGTGGAGGGAAAGCATGAGGAAGAGGGAAATCATGAAGATGGGGGTAGGCAGGAGGAGGAGGGAAAGCATGAGGAGGGAAAGCATGAAGAGGAGGGAGAAAATGAAGAATCAAAAGGACACGAGGAGAAGGGAGAAAATATGGAAACAACCGAAAAGCAGGTGGAGGGAAAAAATAGAGAAACAATGGAAAAGCAGGAGGAGGGAGAAAGTAGAGAAACAACGAAAAAGCAGGAGGAGGGAGAAAATATAGAAACAAAAAAGCAGGAGGAGGGAGAAACGGGGGAAACAAAAGAAGAGCAAGGAGAGGAGGGAAAAACTGAAGGGAATCAAGAAGGGGGTGACGAGGAAGTGAAAGAACAAAAAGAGGGGGAGGAACAAAAAGTAATGGATGTAGGAGATGAAGAAAAAGTGGAGAAGCGAGAAGAGAAAGTGGAGGAGGGAGAGGAGCAGGATAGTGTTGTGGTTGAGGAATAGGTAAGTAGACTCAAAACTACATTAGGGAAAGGAAAAAAGAAATAAACAAGAGAAACGAATACATAAATGGGGAAAAGGGGGTGAGAATTTGTCAAGAAAAACAAAAGTGCCATGGAGTAGGTACAAAGCTTTAGTCCTTGAAAGGGGAAGGTGTATAAAAAGGAAAAGGAATGCCACGGAAAGAAGAACATGGGGAGTTGTGAGAGGAACAAGGTATTGTTTAACGAATATGTAAAAAAATTCACTCATTCGCTCCCTTCCTGAGCATGTGGTTATGGCGTGTAATGTGGCATCCTTTAAAGTAAAGCTATCAGCTATAAACGATCATCTTTTATCTTTTACACATTACAATTTTAACTAGTGGGGCTGGTCTTAGTGACCACTTTGTGGCCCTTCCATATCCAGTCGTGTTTTTTATTCATTTTTATTTATTTTTTATTTATTTTTTTATAGTCAAGGCTGGCAGTAAGTGATCCTTGGATCCTTGCCAGACCTGTTGCTTCTTCGGCAAACCTTCTTATATCTTATATCTTTTGAGGAAAAATAAGGGAAAGTCGGGAAAGAAAAATAAAGCGGTTGAGGGAATCAATAACAGATATCAAATAACAGTTGTGAGGGAATAGCAAATTGTTTCTAGAACTATAGATTTGATGGGCAGCTGCACAAGTTTATGCTAGCTGTCCTTAAGTGATTTTATTGTTGAGTGAAGGAGGAGCCTAATCAAAATGCAACCTAGATAATTCATAGTGAAACCTTGAGTTTTGCAAGTGTCGTTTGTGGGATTTGCGGTATCAGCATACTCTTCATAATTTTCGTGTGTGCAACTTTACACTTCAACTTCAACATCTGTATGCTTTTCACACATCAACGTGATCCAAATGGCACAGTACACATCTTTACTTGCCATTTTAACAAGCACAAAACCGGACTGGTTTCAGTAAGATAAAAAGTAAAAACTACTGCTTGTTTGGGGCTCTATTCTAATGTTAGGCACCCAAATTTAGGCATATTAATGGCAGCTGATCACTTGAAATCAAGTGGCTTCCCATTTCAACAACTACACAGTTCTCGAATGACAGTTGCTATTCCATGCATGGCAACCTATCTTTCTTTACTGCATCAACCAGAAAACGCATTCGAAATACAGCTTGTGTGAAGTAATGCTTGACTGACTGTCAAAAATTCATTTTTGTAGCAAGGGCGGATCCAGAATGAAATCGTGTAGGGTGTCGCACAGGGATGATTTTACAGGGGGGAGTATCGAACCCCTCCAATGTTTTACCAGTTGGCAAAATGGTCTGAAAAATTAATTTGTTTTAATTGGTCAGAAAAGTTTTAAAACTAACCGTTCATGCTACCTTGCCAACATGACAGTAAAAAAAAATACGTTTGCCATTCACTAGAGTACAGTGGAGTACAGATGGACAACACTGAAGCTAGATTTCTTTCTTGTTTACGGTTTATGTACTACAACTAATGTTTCACCTCGACACTGTTTAATAAGCAGGCTAAGTAAAATATACACGTGTGCACATTAGCAAATTCAATAAGTCACTGGATCAAACCAGGCAGCAAATTTAATACGTTATCATAGCGTTGTGAAAGCGTTGTTTGATACGTTACACTCCTCCAAATTTAGCCTTCCCGACATCTCGGGTGCCACTGAAATAACTGCAGTTCTTTTAGACCCCCTCCCCCATTTTTTGTCCGTCCTAGGCTTATGGTGTGCTCTTCGAACATGTTACTAAACTATTGTGACATTTACTTACTAAAAGTCACATTTATTGAAAAAATAGCAAATATCTTATATTAATAGTAAAATGCAAAAACTTCCTTGAATCTGGGTTGGCATGGCTGAGCTTGCTGCAAAAGAAATTATTTATGAATTTAATGACAAATTTTGTCATGCTGTTGCTGGTTTAGGGAAATGATGCAATAAATTCAACTGTTGTGCTGCACAATTTTGTTTGGGTAGGCGCATGCTGCTATTTGCATTAATTGATGTGTGCAGTTATCTACAGTTTATTTCCTGTTGCGTAGAACGTTTTGTAAGAAGTTGATGTCGACCTGGTGGAACTAATTTGAGAAAAGTTAGAGACCTAGTCTTTTAATTTTGGGAATATTTGCCACGGAAACAAAACTGATGGCCTTGTTACTAACATTCATCATGAAAAGACGTAGCTTACATAAAACCAAAATTGCAGTACACATTCAACAGTCGAAGTTGCACAGCAGGCGAATTTTCGGTGATATAACTAGTATCTTGCTTGTGAGTCCGTCACCTTCTTCAGACCACTCAAAACACTAGTTTACAATCAAATATCATGTTGTTCATCAGGAGAAAGCTCTTATGAACATAATTTGAAATCCGCACATCTCGGTTGTCATTGGATGGTGGACGTATCACTTTGCATCCTAATGGGGCTTTGTATAGCCAGTCATTCCACTTTGCATCGAGGTATTTGACAGATCTGGAGTGACAAGCTGAGCTACTTGGCGGATATGCTGATACTTGAGTGGCAAACCCCCGCATTAAAATTCCTGGATTGCGATGGTTTCAACATCTCGCAGGTGTGCTTCGTTGCTGGTGTTTGCATTCAGCAAAATGCACTGGGTGTTGAACTTTTATTAAATTTTTGTGCAATTTTGGTTTTCCGTTAATCAGTTTTCGTGATGGATGCAAGTAATCGTCTAAAAAACCAAAGCATACCAAAATTTTCAATGAAAGCCTTGCGTTTGTCATCTGTATTGTGAAACATTACCTGCCTTCACTGCACCAGCGTGAATGTGACAACGGCCACTGGAATAAACATAGGACGAGCACTTCAAATTCTAACAGTGAAACTATTTGTTATAAAATAATTTTCGTTAAGATGCAATGTAAACAAACTGAATTAAAAAATAAAGAGCACAATTTATATATGAGAGATCAAGTATCATACTTTATGAATTAAAAAAAATGATCTCAATCGAACATATCTAGCAGGGTCCACATTTTGAACTCTTTTCTTTAGCAAGAATAGAGAGATTTAGGTTTAACTGGTTGTTGGGCAGAGGTCACAGAATCTTTGCAAAGAAGCTAGATTGGAGTATCCTAATTTCTGACAATGACATAATAATAAAACATGTGCTCACACGTTTGTCCACCCTTTCCGGGCGTGCCACATTGGGTGAAGGGGGGTTCCAAATCACTAACAGAGGCACCAAATTATCTTCATAAAATGCAAAAAAAGTACACCATATTGAGTAGTGCCACAAATACTACAAGAATAAAAATTGTAAACTGCAAAACTAAGATACAAAAAAAATAACCTTAATTTTTTTTTTTAGTCTGGGTACACTTGTGCCCCCAGATTCGTTGACAGGCCTGGCCATGCAGCATGTGAATAAATTACTCACTTGTCAGGGATGAACAAACATCTGGGCACATGTCTTATTTATATAATATATAATATAAACTTTACCATGCAATGCACAGAAGGAAGACGGAAGGGGTGGGCCACTAACACCGTTCCTAGAAAAACATGTGCTCACACAGTAAAACATGTAAAACATGGAAAAACATATAAAAACAGTAAAACATGTGCTCTTACATTCTTTCACCCCTGATAAGTAAGACATGGCCCACACGTTTGTTCATCCCTGACAAGTAGGTCATTTATTCACACGTTCATCCACTCCTGACACGTAAAACATATTCTCACCCCTGACAAGTAAGACTTGTGCTCACACGTTTGTACACCCCTGACACTGCTTATCGAGTTTGTATAAGGGACAATCACAACATAGCTGGACAGGCAAGGAACGTACCAAGATTTTTTGTATGGTTGCTATATACCTAGAAGGAGAGGAGCAGTGCATGCCATACTTGTATAAAATTTCTTAAAAGCTCCATACCCTCCCTACACAGCTGCTTAGGTCTAAATCCTAATCACAAGGCTATTGGTATCCTAGATTTAAACCATATACACTATAATTATATGCCTGCACTAATTAAGAGTTGTTTTCAGAAGCAATGTATTGCACCCAGTAACAAAGCAGTACCTATCGCTAAAATGCTTCATACTGAAGAAAACAGGAGAGGTACAAGTGTTGCCCTTTCCGAAAATATAACATTCGAAATGTTACAGGCATCCTTCTAAATTAGTGGTTTTACGTTTATACATAGTAACACGCATGTGGTTCACGTAATTTTTTTTTCACCATAGGCCAATGCTTACAAACCTAAATTTCTTGCAATATTGCTGCTAGTAGACACAGAGTTTGGCTTCTCTTTAAAAGTGATGCTATTGCTCTGTAGAATCCATCGGTGTGTAGTTCGTCCTAGATTAAATATTTTTTGATGACAGCTACTGTGACAATAGTACATCTTGCTTGTTGCCTTGGTGCTGATGCTTCCTTAATTCCTCTTTGAAAGATTGGGGTTAACTACAACATAAGCCTGTATAGAGATTTATCTTTTTAGAAACTAGCTCCAGAAAAAAAATTAAGCTCTCCTTTGGTGAGTAGGAAAACTAACGTTTTGTGTAAGAGGTTCGTATTTTGTCCTGGAGCGAGTTTCGAAAAAAAGGGGTAATCTCTGGACATTCGCATTACCTCCAACTAGTAGCTTAAGTGTCCAACACCAAACAAGTTAGCCATCTAATTAAATTTACACTACTTTTGTGTTGTACTTTAAAATTGTTATTATCCCATAATACTTCCCCAATTAAATTTTTACATTTATAGTTTGACGAAATTCCTGACTAAAGTTTAAATCCTGCTCCTCCAAGCCAACATACTCAATGGCAAGTGAATCACCATGTCCAGCTGCCACGCATGTATGGAAGCATTCACCATCCTTATTGTCAAGACGTACTGATGGCTGGTCGGGTTGTAAGTGCTGTTGGGATTGACTTTGTGTTTTTAACTATTTTAGTGGTGTTTGCTATCTTGAGGCTTGTATATGAGCTAACATACACTTAACGATTTAAATTTATTTTTATGAAGAATCCTCGCCTGCGATTCTCAATATCATCTGAAGTGACAGTTATGGGAATTAAGCCTAAATTCAAGCACCAGTATTGCTCGTATTACTCATGCCACGCTTTACATATATAAATCTACCGAAGTTGAGAAGATCGCCACCTTTAAAGAGCATCCCAGTTCAGAAGCATCCCAGTTCAGTGCTTCTACAGAAGGGAGCCATCGAAGTCTGCTAAGATTGGACAACACCCGATTTCTACAGTCCGATCTTCCTGGTGCCAAAGAACACTAGAGGAAACCAGCTGATATTCAATCTGAAGATCTTTAACAAATACATAGAATCCACAACCTTCAACATGGAGACCCCGTCATCTATCCGGGATTCAGTGCTGAAAGGAGCACTGACAGTATCAATAGACTTAGAAGATGGGGATATCTACTTGTCCTGCTTCACCCGAAAATCTTTCATTTGTTTCGATTTGCGACTGGCGCTGTCCATCAAGTCCTCGAGCCAGGGGCTGTATATTTAGCCATGATTAATTAAAGACGGAAAGTCAAAGGTTCAAGAAGAGTTAAATAAAACAGATGCAAACCTATTTACGTTGCCTTTTGGACTTGTATGTCAGACTGCCTGAGCCGGGAATCAAGCCCATGACCTCTGAAAAGACCGAGGTCGTACCATTGAGCCATACTGACACGACCAAAAGGAAACGTCCATAGGCAGCATTTAACTCGTGCTTATATACATACAAACAAACACTTTCCATTCGCAACTGGAGGGACCCTTATTTGCTGCACCACACTCCAAGTGTTCCATTCGTTTCACTTGGAGTGTGGCACGGCAACTAAGCCTCCCTCCAGGAAAGTGGAAAGTGTTTGTTTATATGCACGTGTTAAATGCTGCCTATGGACGTTTCCTTTTGGCCGTGTCAGTATGACTCAGCGGTAGGACCTCGGCCTTTGGTTTCAGGCACAGGTAGTCGATTCCGCGCACAGGTAGTCTGACATACAAGTCCAAAAGGTAACGTAAGTAGGTTTGCATCTGTATTTATTTATTTAGCCATGAACACATCCAGGATGTCATGAAATACAGAGCCACACAAATCAACAGTGACAATACTACTGCTGTGGCTTACCTGAGGAAGGTGGAGGTACCCACTTCAAAGATCTTCACCTCCAAGCCTCCATGATCTTCGATTAGGCAGTGAAATGGAACATGAGAGTATCGTCTCTTCCTCATTCCAGGAAGCAGGAATGTTCTAGAGAATGTATTGTCTTAAAAAGGTAAGATTGCAGCAATGGAATGACATTAAAACAAACTTGCTGCGATAAGATATTCGTCTTGTGGAGTATTCTCTTTGTAGGCCTGTCTGCGACGAGGGAACACAAGAGACTCCTAAGTTACATCATCCCATTTCCAGACACAGAGGCTCTTACGACACCTTGGACAGAGATGTCCGCTTACCTTCCCTCCTTAACGTTCTGATGCCACTCTTTCTGGAGAAGATCACAAAGATCAAGGGGTTTTTCGTCCTGGTAGCTCCAGATTGGCCATCTGTACCTTGGTTTGAGTTTGTCCCTCTTCTGGAGCTCCATGTGGACTATCCAAGTAGGCTTTCCCTAGAAGAAGACCTCCTGTCGCAGAGGCCGGATACTTCACCAAGCTGAGCTCTAAATCTTCACGCCTAGCTCTTATCTTTCTGTCAACTCCAAGCGAGTGGGCTTTCTGAACAAGTTGACAGCCAGATCGTTGGCTGCTTCCATGGGTGTACCCACAAGATATACATGGGCAAATAAGTTTGATGGCATTTTTGGTGCAGCAGGAACAATACTAAACCATTGGCTCCATCTCTACCTGAACTAACACGTTTTCAATCATCTTCTTGTCACATGAGTTTTGGCTCTCAATTTCATCCACAAGGTGGCCGGTCACACTTCAGTGTTAGGTGTTTTACGAATCATGCCGTATTAAATCATTTGGCATAAAAAAACCTGTGGCCCGCAAGCTCTTCCAACAAGGAGACTTAGCTCTTGTGTTATCTAGCTTCTGCAGGAACCTTCTGAACCTCTTGGAGGAGCCTCGCTGGCGGCCAGGGCAATCAGGAAAAGTTGCAGAGAACTTCAAGTGCTGAACATGGAGGAGGCTTACTCTGTTTTGCTCCGGACTTCAGGTGGGTTAGACTTCTTCCCCGAGCTTCTATATAGGCAAAAGGCAGAGGACATCAGAAGTTTTGAAGGTCCCTGCTGTTGGACCAGTCGCTGGGAGCGAAGATGAAAAATATCAATGCCCAGTCAGAGCTCTATGCTTTTTATCGACAAGTCACCCAAAAACCATGCCTGGATCAAAGAAGAACCGAACTTTTTTCTCTCCTATTGTTCCAGCACCAGACTAGCAACCCTGCCAATGATCGCATCCTGGTTTAAATCCGTCATTGGCTTCGCTTAAGAGAATCTAGATTCCTCTACTTCAGAGAAAGTAAAGACCCAGAAATCCTGCAAGATGTCTCATGGAAGTGTGCTGCTACGTTTACATCTCACTACATGAGAGACCTCTCTGGCTGGACGGCTGCATTAACCTGCATTGTTCCCCACACCATCCATCTTAAGGTACAATGCTCCAGCTCGGGTCCAACCAACTAACCCGGGTAGAGACAACGGCAGCAACCCGTCACCTTGTGTTGTCAAAGACTGGCCAATGCAAAATAGGGAGCTATTCTGGGGTATAAAACAATGATTTCCCAAACCTCAGCCTGAATGGGTAAATCTGTTTTTATCCCTAGAATACCTAACCAATTACCCCACTCTTCCTCCCCACATTGCCACCTAGTCAGTCAGGAATTTCACCTTAAATTCAGGTAATAAATGTAAAAATGTAATTAGGGAGATATTCTAAGGATAAAGCAGATTTACCCATTCAGGCTAGGGAATGGGAAATGAACTTGTTTTTTTTTTAATTGTTGTACATTATTGTTTCCAATTACTAATACTCTCTTCTTGTATGTCTATGTAAAAGCTCGACGGTAGCAGCTCATGGTACCTCATCGACGCAGCTTCAACAAATCTAACAAGCTTCTACAAAGGACTTCTGTCTAAAGTGATTTTCTTCTTTGGGTTGTTTCAGTCGCCAGTATAAAGTTGATTAGAGCTATAGCTAAAGGAAAGTTCACTGCTAAAGGTAAATCAAATTAAATAGCCAAATGGAAAATACGTTAGGAGTACTCATGGTAGTTTATGGGGGTACATTCTGTAACGTTTTACGCTTTATACTTGCTGATAGAGCCTTCGTGTAATAGATGCTTGTAAGATATAGTTTCTGCAAGAATACTCGTCAAAAAACAAATATTTGATTATGGTAGTGACATAAGAAAGCTTCTGTCTTACCATTATACTACTCTATTCGATACATGATAATAGTATAATGCCACAAATAGAGAGAAAAAGCTAAACTTTTCCATCCGAACTGTCAGTAATGCCATTAGGCTCCTGCTTTCTGGTGTCGCATTGATATTGAATGTTAAAATATTTTGTAAGAAACTTAGTTTCCACGAGGTAAACAATTAAAAGCATGCCATGCGTTTCAGCTTGCTTTGTATGTCCAGCAACTTCTACATTATAATGTCTATTAACAATTACATAATGAGAATCGTTCACCACCAGCTTGCGTAGGTTACATGCAGGGTAAAAAAGACTTCAGGTAATTTTGAAAGGTGCATTTGCACTAGCTCAATCTGCCTAAATTCAAAAAACAATCACTAGGTAGATGCAGAAAAAATTTCAAGTTACAAAAACAGTTAAGTGGATGTAAAAGTTTGTTCCGTAACGTTAATCACATTCCCTAACTTAATCTTCAGCGGTAAAAATGCATTTAACAATAATGTGTCAATTATTGTATACTGAATTATTCCATACAAATAAGTGTTTATATGCAGGACAAGTCTTCCTTTGCAATGGTTTGTTTAGTCACAATATGAATCGATGGTTTGTGTTAAAATGTAGACCAGTAGTTTCATTATTTTTCTGGCTAGTTTTCTGTTATGACTGCAAGTTTGCAGCTATTTTCATTACATCTCACTGGATGATAGAAATTGATCGTCCTCAAAATGGGATCTTAATGAAAACAATAAGTATCTTCTCTTTTCACTTCCTGTATACGTATATCGTAGTTGTAGGTAACCCTGTTACTGTTAACTTTGTCTTTTTTTGTTAACGTTTGATATGTGTACTAATTATTGTATAATGTGCATAATTGGAATGAATTATGTAAACTGCTTACTGTATGAGTTGTAGGTGTGTTCATGTGAATTAAAAATTTTCAAATCAATTCTTTGGATTATTGTGTTCTTTTTTCTTTCGATGGAACTACACTCTCAGAAGATTGTTTACACAATTCATTCTAGTGATGCAAACTTTGAAGATGATGTAATCCAAAAGGTATATTGACAAAGTAGAAGACAGAACAGCCTAGTAAGGGTATCTTTCGATGAATTGCTTTTTAAATGTGAGCTGAGGAAAATCTCTATTAGGCCTGAAGGGTAGGGGTGGGTATGGCTAGTGGTGAAGTTTTGGTGATGCAGATTTGATTGTGGGCAAGTTCTTGACTGCACAATTTTTCCAAACTAAAATCACTTTTTTTGGTAGTGTGTATCTAAGGGTTCACTCGCACTTTCTGATGTTCAAGCAACATCCGTATCATAATGCCAGTCTGTTATCGGCTTGGCAGTTATGACGTTCATTAATATGCAAGCAACAAAACCGCTGCTAGCTATAATGTTCACTACAGCAGTAGACAAAGCATTGGCGCACAGAGGCTGTTGTTGCTCAAGTCTGTATTTCAATCAGTGAAAGCCACAAACGGAAACGAAAGACAAAGTTGCATCGAAGACAAACTGTGGATCATAGTGTTTTTCTAAATTTAGTCTGCTAGCAAGTATTACATTTAAGCAAAGGTGTGTTAAATTAGTCAGTAATGGTATCTTTATTGCTAAATGGTGCTAATATAGCTTTTGTTTACTTCCAGTTGCATAGTGTGAACTATAAGTTCAAAACAGAAATACATTAAAATAATCTAAAGTTCATCAAAAGAGCAGGAACCCAGCAGTTTTGACGCTGATTAAAATTCAAGCTTAGCTGATAATGAGGAAACATGACCATCTTAAAGGAAATAAACTTTGTTCACGTAAAACTGAGCACTGCGGTAGTTCCAGGCAGTCAAATCCATTTCAGAAGGTTAATTTTTCCTTGACTATAAGGACAAACATTTTCCCATAACTTTTTCCTGTGGGAAACCTTACTCTTGTTATTCCTTCTAGTGTGAAGGCATTCGTGATTAGCATCCCTAATCTTCTCTCTGAATGTGGGATTTCAGGTGACTCTTCTAAGTCACCGGTCAAATTAATCCCTTGATGACTAATACGAATGTATATTAACTGTGTGTTAATAACTTAAGTCGTGACAAAAAGCAAACTTTGTGAGGATTCGCTTGAAACTCTAGCAAAGCCAAGCTGAGTGGATAGCACCCTGGCATCCAAGCCGCGAGGACACAAAATTTAGTCGCGTCTTCAACCATTGTGGAGTTATCAATAAAAATCCGACACTTCTGCTGGGGCAGCAGGATTGGGCAACATGGCCAAAAAAGTAATGGAGTGCTGGTTTAGCACGACTACCAGCGGTGTATCGAAGAGAAAATGTTGAGGGCGCATGAAACCAATGGATCTCCCGATTTTGCCCGATACCTGAAGCCCTTTTAAAAAACAAAATGTTACATAGTTTCTTCCCATCTCTCGTTATTTTTTATGGAACCCACTGTTACGGAAAGCAATAGTTTTCAATTTGACTGAACTCATATTTTTACGTCTTAAATGAACCCTAAAGCAACACAATACCAACTAATAAAAATTAAGCCTTAAATTAAAGGTACATTTCTCCCAGTGCAATTTTTCTCGATCCTCCACATCAAGTATGGCCCCAAAGGTCTATTTACTTACCGTTAGTCTTTCCCTTTCTAACAATCCGTTTTAAAATGTGGCATCTACGAGATTTTCTGTTGCATATTGGGGAACTATATTTACTGTAGCCTGCAGGTATATGATCCTTTGCACGCCTACAATAACCTTGAAATTTCATCTGTGTGTGCGCATGTACTAATTTTAATCGTTTGCTAATAATTACTAGGAGATCAAAAATCTGAAAGACTAATACGGCAAAAATTAAAATTAATCACACCAATAGATCACCGAAGAAAAATTATAATATACTAGCCTAAAAATTATAAATTGTGATGTTAAAATACGAAAATCATTCCAAAGCCAAGTGAGATAGCTGCATTCCTTGCAGCTACTAATTCAGTTGACCTTGGAGATGGTAACATGCATGGAGGCGATCTGCACGTGGCTGTTATAACGCAGGTGGAATGTGCATGAAGGCGGAAGACCGTACAAAAAAAATAATATAAATTTGAAATTAGGTGATTTATCAAGTGATTTGTGAGATAATTATCGAATCATGGCCAAACGGCTACGTATGGAATTTGACTGCCGATAGCCACTCAGACCACTAGAGTTAAGATTTATCAAAGGCTAATCCGACGCCCAACCCCAAACAAGTTCTAATAAATGTGTACACAGTTTTTTTTCCGTTTGTTAAAACACTTGATATGGCGCATACTAATTGGAATCCACGACAGTCTTGTAGGGAGTCTATATTAAAAGCGCACTTAACCTTCTGACTGGTGGAATAGAAAGAGGTCCATTTGCTCATATCCCTGCGAACACAGCTGTTACATCACTGGCAAATATTTTCCTGATGTGCGATATTTTGACACTCCCATTGTCCTTCGAGTAAAGATGCTGGATCTCTTAGACATTTTTCTTACATGCAATCTGTGTGTCAGTCTCCACAATAACTTCTGAACCAATCTGCTGATTCATTTCAAATTTTCCACGTGCATTCTTTGCCCTATTTGTGGATTTGAGTTGGTAAATCAATAAATTAGGCAAGAGGTTTTGGGGATTGGAACTCAAAATTATTAAGATATCATTAGCTCAACAGTTCCAAGCATTATTTAGGGGAATTCAACAATCTAAAATTATTAAAGCAACATACCGCCTGCCTTATACCCTTCCGCCTGCCTCACAATACCCATGCGACGATCACATCCGGGTATTTACCACAGCTAAGATCAACTGACACGGTAGCTTCGTTCCTCGCAATGAAAATCGTAGCTACTGTCTCAATTAACATTGCGCCTAATAGTCCAGCCAGTGTGAACCCATTGATTGTGTCGTCACAAACCGGAATGATTCTCGTATTTTAAAATCACAATTTATAATTTTCTAGGCTAGTGTCATATAATTTTGCTTCGGCGGTCTATTGGAATAATTAATTTTAATTTTTACCGCATTAGTCTATTAGATTTTAGCTCTCATGGTAATTATTAGAAAATTAGTAGATGTACACACAGAGATGAAACGTCATGATTATTGTACGCGCGCAATGCATGATTTAGTGACGACCCGTCACTAAATACAGTTAACAAGATTCAACAGAAAATCTCTTAAACGCCACATTTTAAAACGGTTTTTTAGCAAGGGAAAGACTAACGGTAAGGAAATGACCTTTGGGGCCGTACTTGATGTGGAGGATCGAAAAAAATGGCGCTGGGAGGTATATTCCTTTAATGTCCAACTTCACATATTACGATATCTGAAAGCTCACTCGTCACATCTTTCAGTTATATCGTTGAAGAATATTGATTGAGAAATTCAATCTCTACACCAACCGTACGAGGCTTCACGTCTTTTTTTTGTGTGTATTTGTCTTAGCTGCTGCTTAAAGTTTGACCGAATGTTGCGAACTGAGTCTCACAGAAAAGCTAAAACGTAGAAGTAGCTCCTTTCCTGTAAGCACATTTATTTTTGTACATTTATGTTGGCTTCTGGGTATTTAAAAGGGCTTAGTTAGTTCCATGTTGCCTTACCTGTGTGACACAGCTTTGTTACATTCAGTTAAGCCTGAATAAATATGTTAAGGAGAGCCGTCTTGCTTTCCGTAACAGATTTATAGTAACCAAAGTCACTCCGCAATTGTGGGATTTGGGCATTGTGGCAGCGACAAGCTGGGCTGTCACCAGTCGGCCAATGTAACTGTGATACGAAGAAGATCCAACTTATAGTCTGTTCCACATTGTTTGAAGGAAACTGACTGTATGACGCCACATTTCCTTGCACTTCGAGTACAAAAACATGTGGGTATTACACTTGTACAGTTACTGTTAGTCCACGAGTGGGATATTTACGTAATTTTTGCATTCGTAGTGGAGGGAAGCGTGGCATCAAACATTCATTTTCCTGCAAACATAATGTGAAACAAACTATAGTAGAAGAAAAATTTTGCATTTATTCATTGCCAAAGCAAGATAGTTGGCTACACGGCAGTCAATCACAGTTCAATAATCAATAGCTCAAACATTGGTCATGTAGATTCACAATAAGTTCAAAAGTATTGCAGAGAACATATTGGGACCGTATGTGAGGTTTTGACAATTTATAAAGAGTATGATTATTGCATTACTTGCTAAATAAACAATTCCTGGGGATTCATAGCAACTGACGCTGAACCGAAATTTATAAACCGATTTCACTAACGAATATGACACTAAAGAAATACACGTGTTTTCAAGCGAGGTGGCCATGATCCCTACACGATGCAATCATTTTTGTTAGCATAAATAAACAGCCACAGCGAAAGATGATGATCCCTGCACCCTACCTACCTCCGTAATCAAGAGTGCCCAACCAAGACTAGTCTTCGTCCGTCCCAGCGTCTTAAGCTGCTAGGCCCATCAACGATCAACCCGAGTCCTTGCGGACGCATGAATAGCCTCCCGCAGCTACACTGGTTACGTAAGCAAGATAAGGCAGAAACCGGTCGATGATCATCACGTACTGGGTAGTATGGATTGGTCAACCGTATGTCTGATCACCATGAATGTAGAGGAAATGTGGAACTCTTTTTAAATCCTGTCTTCACTTGGCAGTGGAACGATGTTCCTCTAAGTATCCTAGGTGTAAACCAAAAAACATAAAATCCTACCCCAAACACATCTCCAGGTTGATCAGTAAAAAAATGTCAGCTTTGGTGAAAGTACCGGCAGTCAGATGCGTATAAACCAAAATGGCTTACAAGGCCTTAAATAAAAAAATTAGCCAATAATTAACATTGTTTGAGGTTAATAAAGAACAAAAGGTGATTTACGAAGGAAATTAAGCAGCCTTGTTTAGACACTTAAAAAAGCAAACCAATGCCGTTAGAGACATTCCTCCACTTACACAAGATGGGGTACTAAAAACAGATGACATGCAAAGGCTCAGTCATCAAATGATACATTCAGTAAAAACTTTACAATTGACAATGGAATGACAATGAAATGTCTTTCCTAAACAGACTGAATAATCATTTGATGTAACTTTAACAACATCCTTAATTTTAAAGGAGATATCTTTACTCAAAAATAGTATGTCGGTTAGCCCAGATGGCTTCTCAGCATCTTTTTACAAAGAATTTGCGAGTGAACTCTGTGTGCTCCTTTAAGAGATTCTTAAGTCATCTATAACCAATGGCGTTTTGCCAACTTGCTGGAAGAGTGCAGCTGTCATCCCCATCTATAAAAAGGGAAATGCGGCAGATCCATTTAATTACCGACCTATTGCGTTGACCTGCATTGCCTGCAGGATCCTTGAGCTCATTATACCCGATCAACTTGCGATCTATCTGAATGAACATAATTTAATTGACACAAATCAGTTTGTATTTGTTACCAGATGTTCTACTACACTGCAGCTACTCCATTGTTTGGATGACTGGACCGAGAGTCTTGATGTAGGTGCACCAACTGATGTCCTGCATTTGGACTTTGTCAAAGCATTCGATTCTGTGTCGCATTAAAAATTATGCTACAAATTGTCACAGTTTGGCATTGGCAGGGAAGTATTGCGTTGGATTACGGGGTTTGTCTCAAACCGTACGCAATATGTTAACGGTAAATGGCATTGCATCCAAGAATAAACATGTTGCGAGTGGCGTATCGCAGGGGTCGGTAATTGCCCGAACCCTCTTCCAAACTTTTATTTCTGATCTCCAGGTTAAGAATGTGGAGATGTCCAAATTTGCTGGCGATGTTAAACTGTACAAGACCATTATTGACATTTTTACCGTTCGGAATTAAGTACAGTTTTTAATCGGGTTACATGCTGGTCTGCGGATTGACTGATCCCACTGGCAAGCTCGAAATGCAGTGATTTCCACATTGAGACCACTAACAAACACCTGGACTACTTGATTGCGGGAAAATAACTGTCTTATTTATAATATTAAAGACCTTGGTGTCTGGCTGGATAGAGATTTGAAATGGGCGAACCATTGTTGCCGTATAGTTCTGCGGTTGTCCGACGATGCTTTTTGTCTGGCAATCGTAGAACCCTGTGTTTGGGCATTTTGTGTTCTTGTCAGGCTGATATTGAAATATGCATCCCCAGTCTGGTCCCCACACCTCGTGGGGAACATTCACAATGTCGAATCCGTGCAGCGCTCATTCCAAAGCGACTGCGAGGGCACTCAAACCAAATTACTCCGAACGACTGCATGCCGTAAGGGCTGTTCATTCGCTGGAGCTACGACGACTAAAATGTGACATTTTGTTCGTGCAACCCTCCTAAATCTCCAGTGCGACATAAATTATGGTCACTTTTTTAAAATAAGAATTGACAGTGTAACCAGGGGACACCCCCTCAAATTGAACTGGCCTCCTCTTTTTCTCCTCTAGAGTGGTGAGTGTGTGGAATAGTTTACCGTTAAACGTGGTTTTGGCACCAAATGCCGGTGCTTTCAGGCATGGCCTGGTATTGCAGTTTTGACCAGGCATGTTAAGTACTTTTGATTGCCTCTAATACAGTATTGATTTTATTTTTATCTTTTTATTACTATTATTAGTTTTTTTTTCCCTTTTACTTTTGGTTGGGTGTCTTCAATCCTTCCCTATCCAGTCACATGCATGTGTGTGTGACAAAGTTACAAATTACAAATTAACTGAGCTTGCCTTTTATACTGGTAAAGACGATTCTGCGAACACAACCACCGACTCGCGCTACAACTATTGAGCATGTGTATTACAACAAACCGTAAGGGTACACAAGCCTAGTGATATTGGTGTCTCACGTTGCTCTTCTACAGGTTCACACTTGTGTGTCTCTGTGATAATCGAAAGCATCATGACCAATGGCTGTAAAACTATTTTATGACAGTCGTTCGAAAAGCGAACGTGCGGTGCAATTTAAATTTTACGAATTCCATCATGTTCTCTGTTGAGTTGGCATTTAGGATCACTTATGTTTTTAAACGTAATATATTAAAAGTAAAAGTAATTCCAAATTTTCGGTAAATTGTTAAACATTTTAACAAGCTTTTAGACAGCTCTTCATTTGAGCGTCTTTAATAGACAAGTTGTACATCGATAAACTGTATTTAATACACTAGGGGAACATTTCATCAAACTTGGCAAGACCAAGCTAAACTACATGTATTAAACCATTGTTCACATTACGGTAATGAAGTGCATGAAGAGATCGGTAATGCAAAGATCCTGAATTTTAAGCTATAAAATGCTCAGGGGGACGAGAGCCACAAAGTGGAATGCTCCATATGCGCTAACTTAAAGACTGCAACATATGGTATTTAAAGTGGCACTATTACCGATTGAAACTAGGCAGAATCTGGCCAGATCTAGCGTATCTAGTACTATCTAGAACTTGATTGTATCAAGCGAACGAATGCAGAATGTCATTTTTTTTTACGAAACAAGCAAGCCACGAGCCTTAATTATTGAGTGGTAATTTGGTATGTCCTCACGCACCTGGAAACAAGCTGTACAGATCAACAACATCACTGCTCCTAGATGGTGCCAGGATATTTGCGAACGGTTGTCAATCCGTGATAGTGCCACTTTAATGTAAGATCAACTACAAGCACTTTAAGTAATGAGTTAACCACGGCAGTGACATAACTCAGTGGCTGTTGCCAAGTTAATGTATACCGCTTTCCATCACACGCCTCTACTAAACGAGCTGACTTGCAGTTTTCCAAGAAATCTGGAGTAGGAGCTGTCAGAGCTGACGATTCCAGAATGAGGACATTGTAGGTATTCACAAGACACTCTGATAGCACACCTCGCAGCTGTTCTATTCGACACGGAATGGGATACAAATCTTTTTGTCATAAGCTCCTATGCTATGCTCCTATCCTGCAAGACTGCATACTGTCTGGGAGGCAAATGTCGGACTGTGGTCACACAAATTATTGACATGGGATACATGTAAAATAAAAGAAGTAATAATAACCAACTGTGTTTATGTGGGGTTTGCTTATACGTTGGACCCCTAGATAAACGTATGACGTTAAGACAAACGTATGTGTTATAGCTTTCACCCTCCTACACGTACACTCAGTAGGGGGACAACGATACTACAAAGAGATAATAAAAAATCAGAAGATTTAGGAACAAATGTATTACAAACCTTTTAACACGTTTAAACAATTCAAATTAAGAATGACACTAGTAGTAGTCTGGTATGTCCCTGTGGGCATGTAGTGCAGAGGGCGAGATCTCTTCCTTAACTTAATATTACACTTGCAGGTTTATAGAGGTACAGCCAACAAGGTATGCTTAACACACAAGCACATCGCTTAACCATATTGCTACGAGATAGTAAAGTTTTTTACAATGAGGGTTCTAAATCTACAAAACTCTGGAAGGCACTATTTCTCGAAGGTAGACATCCCTAAAGAAAAATTGGTTGGGGAATTGACTCTGCCTTAAAAACAATGACTTTAACTAATGAATATTTAAAGTTAAAGAATTTAAACATTTATGTGCTAAGTTCCGAAATGGGAGTTGAAGAAGAGTTCCTTTGAAAGTTAAATTTACAAATAAAAATAACAATTAAGGAAGGTTCCTTGAGTTGCACGTACAGCAGACTCGCATTATCAAACAAGTTAATTCTGTTCTTCAGAAAGGTGGCGACTCAGTGCATCTAAATTTTAATCAGATAATCTCGTGTTGATTCCCTCACTTATTCCGTACCTTTTAGTCATGGTCCTGCAGCATGAGGCTCCATATCTACCATCTCCATTTTCCTCGGGCATCTGCTTGAGCCAGTGGAGGGGATTACGGTCGGTATATTGGTTCCTTATACGTATGTCTCAGTTTTGCATCGTCACAGACAATGTAGGCTCATTATTTGTCAAGTTGTTTCGAAAGCTTGCTCTGTAGGAGTGAGCTTTCTAGATAGGTAAAAAACACGACCATCCACCGATCAGAGCAGTTGTATTACAAAGAGGAAGACTTAGCAAAGTTGGAGAGTTTCTAAGCAGGTTTTGACTCAAAAGCAGCCTTAAGCTGATCAATTGACTTCTGCTTTTGGTCGTTCCAAGCTATGGAATCGGGTGCCTTGTTCTTTAACACATCAGTTAAAGGGGTACATACCTGGGGTACCCTATAAATTCTTGATAATACTGATACTAGCCTACCAGGCCTAAAAATGATTTCGCATCCGTTTCAGTGATAGTCATTTAAGGCTTGAACTGCTTGGACTACTTGGAATAAATCTAGTAGTTTCATGTGGTGCAGGGCGTAAAACGAACATTGCACCCAGTCATCACAGTTCTCAGCCATGAGGGTACTCAACTCATGTAAAATGGCCCAAAGTACTGCTATGAGCATCCTGTCGAAATGCTCAACTTAGTTGTTTTGGGCCACTGTGAAGATTGGCCACTGAAGTGCACCATCTTAATTCCGCACAATTCCATAAGTAATATTGTTAGTTCTGAAACAAAATAGCTACCTAGGTTGCACTGCACCATCCCTGAACTGCACCACCTTGGAAATACATCCCTCGAAAACACTTCAACAAGATGTCAACGATTGTCTGATTGACTGTCTACTTGTTTTAAGCGATAGCTTTATGCACCTTTGTGGCGGGGTGTACCGTCGTCAGGAGGTAGAAGTTCCCACCCTTTGGTTCTAAGCTAACCAGGCCTACGACGTCATTTCCTGGATATTCCATGGGTTCCGTAACCATAAGCACAAGCGCCATTGGTACAATGGGTGACTTACTCAATTTAACCATTCCTTTGGCAAGTCCGACGGGAAGCTACAAAGTGTTCTACTTCCAAGAACAGTTTTGTCCAATAGAATTCGGAGAGAATTCTATCCATCTTTGTTTTCCCCAAGTGTTACCACATAATTGCACGCGCTGTATGAAGAATACAAAATTCGACAATCTTTTGGCAACACGAGCTGAGGTTCCAAAAATGGTTTCCTTTCATTAAAAACTGGCTTGCGATACAGCAAGACACAAAAACGAAGAACCTTTTGTTAGGGTCTTGTTTAGACTAAGGGAGGTTGGTGGGCACCCAGCACAACTCTAAACGATAATCTTGTTTCTGCAACTTCTTGATGTCTTCCGGAGAAAGTTTGGAGAGTTCAGTAAACGTAGCGTAATCAGGATCAAGGATTTTCCAATGCTCCAGGAATATAGAGTGGTCTTTGCTTTATTCAAGTTCTCGTCATCTTGCTCTAGAGCCTATGGTTCGAGAGCAGCCCCGAGGATGACATCCAACGATGCAGTTGAAATCTCAAAAT